>JASDQU010103865.1:363827-379117 GCA_032191745.1 Picea mariana | reverse complement strand
TATTCCACAATTAAGCATGGGTTCTCTTACTCCACAAAGTGTCTTCCCGTGAGGGCTTTCACCATAAGGGGACCACTTTAGAGTTCATCCATATTTAATTCTTATCAACCATGACAAAAAAATAATGAGTCATATTTACATCAAACAATATTGGGTCCATTACCCAAGCCTTTATGCTATACGGATTTATTCAAGGGTTGACATCAATGACAACCAACCTTAATCAACATATGGTCCTTTGACAATCCTCTTCTATAAAGCCTCCAAAGCGAGGACCTTATTTTGCAAGGCTAACCACATAAATATTTTGGACTTTTTAGGGGCCTTAACCTTCCATATTTTATCCCACCACTAGACCAGAGGTCCATAGGTAGTCAAAGTCAAGGTCTTGTAACCCAACTTACTCTCATAGGTTCCACCATCCAAGTTACCAGTCCAGATAATTCTATCGTTGTCCTCTTTGAGTTGGATATGGGCTCGATTTAGTTCCTCAAAAATATCATCCCAAGATATTTCATAGTCCCCATGCAGGCCCATGAACTCAAATTTTTTCCAACCTTGTTTCCACAAACTCTTTGTCAAGATCCCCAATTTGTGAGAGGGAAAAGTAGTTATGAAATTGAAGGTATTGAATCATATCTTATGGACGAAAGACTTGATTCGTACATCCCATAATAGAATCCTTTCCCATGCATACCTTCGACCCATTCCCAACATTCAACACCAAATAATTTCCAATTAGATTGAAAGAAGTCACGAGAGCCTTCCAATGAAGAGATTTGTTTTTCCAAGATGTTGTCTCTTTTCTAATCCAACATAGGATGTTTTCAGGAGCCATTTACTTTTGTTCTAGAATCCTATTCCAAAGGTTGTCCTTGGTAATCAAATTCCATAGTGACTTTTCTACCATAGAGGCTATGAAGGCATCTGTATTTTTTAGTCCCCAACCTCCTTCCTCCTTCGGATTTGAGATAGAGCATGAGCTAGTCCAATGGATTCACTCCTTCCCATACTTACCACTCCACAAAAAATTATCGCTGATCTTTATATTTTTTTTTCTAATACTCCTTTTGGGATGTGCGCCATCATCTACTAGTACAACGATATTGCTTCAAGGAATGAATTTACAAGTGTCATCCTACCACCCCTAGATAACCATTGATTACACCAATGTTGGATTTTATTTTCAACGCAAGAAATAAACCAACTGTTATCGGACAAATCGGTAAGTGTGGAAACAAACTGATCTCCCTAGTTTCACCCTGAAAGTATAACAAAACAAGACAATATACTAAACTTTCCTTATATTTCAGTTACCAAATAAGAAGAGGATCCAAAATATACCTTTTAAATGTTGTAGACCTAACCTCTCCAATGTGATCCCAGCTCTGTCGTAAGGCTTATGGAGAAATATCTGCAAAGAAACATAAGCCAACGAAGACAAGAATAACAGAGTCTATTCAATATGAAATTATGTACATGATCAAGGAATCATACAATATGGACAAATAGCGCTCATATAGGAAAGAAAAAGTATATATGTATTAAAGAATGTGGAAGAAAGATACAACCATATGCCTTGATGTTGTCAGGTTCCTTCCAACAATTCCTTGCTTCCCACACACTACTGCTCCAACGAGTTCTGAGACTCTAATTTTAAAGATACTAATAACCTATGTTGACAACATAAATCATAAGCCTATCATAAGCCCTGCAACTTAGAATTCCGAAGCCAAAATTCTACTAACTCATTAGCCATTCTCAAAATCTATTCTCAAAGCTAACACAAAATAACTAACTTTCCCATGAGAACTCCCCTCCTTTTATAAGTTGAAAAGGATAGGGTGAGGAGGTTAGGATGATCCCATGAGATCAGGGATGTGACTCAGATCCAAACCGATCGGAGGCCACCTCACCCTCGAAGTTTATATTCTAGAAGCGTTGAGAAGCTTCTCTTTTTCTTCGTACGGATGATCATCGCTCCCTTAACACTGAGAAAACTGCGACAATGTCACAGGACACTATGGTGCAACCTTCGTCGATCCTATATCATCGCACCCTTAACACTGAGAAAGGTACGACGATCCTTCTTTACAAGTTTTTTTACAAAGGAAAATATAATTTCGTCTCTCTAGGAAAGTTCATCTTCATTCTTCTTCAGGGATGAAGGCAATTGCTCCTTCTAAAGACAAAGGATAGTTGTACATCATTAACGGTCATAGGAGTGACAAAAATAATGTGTAACAAACGCTAATCCTACTTTCCATAAGAATTAGGTTTTGGTATAAATCCAAGATACTTAAATCCCTTATCAAATTTTGTTCCTAAAAGTCAAATATACCCTTGATTTCCCATTCCACCATGTCCGCAACAAAGCATATCACGATGCTCGATCTCCAACCAACGATTAGTTTCATTTTGTTTTGTTTGTAAAGAAAAGTGGTGATTCATATTTTATGGGATGTCGATTGCTTCATCTATCCCTTAGTTGTATGTGTGTACTGTAAAGTAAGAAAACAATGTTGCAAAGTTTTATTTTTTATATGTTCTTTTTGTTCTCTAAGTGCCATTGCTACAGTTTTTCTCTTACTTTAACATAATCAATTAGAGTTGAACATGGTGAACAAGCTACAATATGTTACTTTTCAATAAAAATAAAATATATTAATAACCATGATGTACAAAATAAAGCCATGAAAGTTAAGTGGATTTAAGAAAAATGATTATAAAGGAAGAATCCTTAAGGTGTAACAGTTAAGAATGAAAGTTTCAAGTAGTTATACTAGTTGCAATGTTGACTTCCAATCTCAAGTATCTTATTCTATATTTTGTTTTCTCCGATGAATTGGAATGCTTTTTTTAAGAAATATAAAATAGCCATTTTTTTAATATTTTTTTTTGTGATCAAGGTATCTAGAAAAAAAAAACTATGGACAGAAAAGTATGTACCATGAAGAAGTAATGAGTAAAGAACCAAGAGAATATTAGTGTAGAGGGATGATGGATTAGTGTGAGTGACATAGATTAGATACATGCAGAAGTAATTAGAAGGGAAAATGTGTATTTTTATGAAAATAATAGAGAAAAACATGCTAATATTCATGTGAGGTAAACTGAGAAATTAAGTGTGAGAAATGAAATTATGCTTGGATACAAATTGAGAAGTTTAAAGCGTAGAGGTAGGAATGCATGTATGGAATAGAACAAGAACAAACAATCATAACATCACAAGGTAGGGTGAATAGTTTGAAGTGGATATAAGATAGCACAAAAGAATAATAATATGGATAAAGTTGAACAATTAGGCTTGGAGAATGAAGAGGAAAAAGGAATCCAAAGAGTTGGAAAATTGAGAGTTAAATGAATAAATAGATAGATTAGACCATTAAGTTTGGAGACTTTGTTAAAATGTAGAGCAAGGTTGGGTAGAGAGTCAACCAAGAGCCAATAAGAGAATTTAGAGTTCCAATGTATGCAAAATATGTACTTGAATTGTTAACATTGATGAGAAATAAGATTTCCTTGACACTTAAGTACTAGTTCTAATGTATAAATGAACATAACAAGTGTTAGTAGTTATTTCAAGTTTTAGACTTCTATGATCCATAAAAAAAAATTGAATTTTTTTTTGGGATCATCACATTCGTTTTTAAATCGAAGTTTTGGGGCATACAAATGTGGTCCATCATTAAGATTAAAATGATAAATTTCCATCATCAATATCAAAATGATAAATGGTTCATCATCAATTAATAGTTATCTCCACATTTATGTGACACTATTTTATAGATCATTATGCATAAGAGTTGTTGGTGAATTTGAGACAACACCTTGGACTACATCATTCCGATCTTATTAAGGGGCCATTAAAACTTTTCAGTCATCTATTTCTCTTATTAAGAGATTTGATATTTTGGTTTTGGGAAAAAATTGTACAATGCACTTAGTTTAAAACTTATAATTCTATTTATTGTGTTGATTAATGTACTTGATTTGAAACTTATAATCCTATTTACTTTGTCTCTTATTGTTATTTAGGCCAATTGGTTCATAAGTATATGTTATGTTCTCCTTTAACATGTTGATTATGCATTTTTTGTGGAAAAAAAAGGCCATACAATTTATACAAAAAACACAATTATCGGTGATCCTTCATGTTTAGTATGAGAATATCAAAGGTGATTTTTATATACAATGCAAAATCCATATCACATATACACCCATATGTAAATGATTAATCTCTAATAATTCATCTCAAAATAATTCATTTGCACCCTTTCCCCCTTGCTTTCCCATGATTTCAATTGAACCAATGACTTGATAAGGGAAATGTGTTTTTCTCACCAACGATTTATTTGCCTTGTTCAATGGAACCATAGCACTTGGATCCATATGCTTGATCCAAAGAATGAGATACATGCTTCCTGTTTCCCTTTCTAGAAGAGTCTTCTTGTAGTGAAACCAATGGGAAAGGAGATGACTTTGGATTAATGATTGTATCAATGTTTTTTGTTGCACATCCTAAAGAAGGAACATTAGCATTTATGTTTTTTGGGTTTAGATTTGTTGATGTTTTGGTAGCATCGGACATGGACTTCCACATAGGCGTATGTTTTGCATGTGGAAGTAGTCAAAAATATTCTAGTCTTCAGTTTACTTTAGTTAGAAGGAATTAATTAAAGTAAAATTGTATTTATTAGTGAACTGGGTTATTTAAGGACATTCTTAGCATGCAACATGCAATCTAAATCTTAAGTGGGTGTGAGAAGTAATCTCAACCATAGATCAATTTGAAGATTAGAAATAGATTGTAACTCGTGATTATAAAATCAAGGTTGGGGTAGAGGAGAAGTCACTTTTGATGAGAGGTCGAGGTCAAGAGACTTTGGTGAGAGACCAAGGTAGGGACTTGTGTGAGATACACTTGTGAGAGACTTTGAGAAGAAGTCACTTGGTGAGAGACCAAGGTAGGGACTTGTGTGAGATACAATTTTGAGAGACTTGGAGAGAGACGAAGGTTGAGGATAACAAAGAAGGAATTTTCTAGTAAGGATTGTAGGAGAAAAGAAGGACTTTTGCTTACACTAGAGTGAGGAGATATCATTGGTTGGGTGAAGAGAGTTCATCCATGTATTGATGAGAGGGTTGAATCACAAAGGAACGTGATTCAAGATCTTGATAGGTGGAAAAGGACTTCCATCTAGAGATCATACAGGTCAAGGATGAGAGAGAGTAGAAGTAGCCACAAGTAGGTTTCAAAGGATTGAGACTAGAAGGAAGAGCAGATTCGTACGGAGGTTTTCATACGGGATTTTTGTACACATCCATGGGTCTTAAAGGAGACAAGTGAATATATCCACGGGTCAGATAAGGGAAAGGCACAGACATCCACGGGCGAAAGAAGAGCAAGTCACAGATGCATTGGGAAACATGTTTGTACAAGGTCGTACATAAGCACGGGGGTTTCGAGGTTTACCTACAATGTATAATTATCTCAGTGGGACATTATCCTTATTACGGGAGCCCTGATTTGACCTTAATAAAATAATTATTGGATTGTTTTTCCCTCCGGGGTTTTTCCAGGGGTTTACCCGAATCTTGGTGTTCTTATGTGCTTGATTTGGTTTTCTTGTTTATGCTTTTGCTGCATGTTTCGTTAAGTAACCTAGTTGTTCTTTGATTCAGTAAATATATGTTTCTTGGAATTAACTTCCTGGTGCTAGGTTGAAGGTAAATCTCGACATGGTATCAGAACATACCAAGGGTTGAATCCAATTTAGAAAAATCGACATGGTATCAGAGTCGAGGCTTTGAACGAAAGAGGGAGAGTTGTCTCTGAAGGGAGGACACCAAGAGGATAGATCTTATTAGGTAGATAACTATCAGAGGAAATCAAAGAATAGATTTTCAGGGAAACTAGAGTACTGGGAAAAACATGTGTTTTTGTAGGGGCATCAAAGAGTCACAGTGTAGACAGGCGCGGACATCTACGAGTCACAGAAGGACAGGGCACAGATATATGTGGGTCAAGGAAGGGCTAGTTGTGGATAGGCCACACGAGATAGTACAGAGTAGTTCCAACAGAGGATTATTGGATCAGATCTTGAAGATGGTGAAAAAATTGAATATTGAGGATAGGTTAGAAGGGGTAACAAAATTTTAGGCTTGGAAGGAAAGGGTTCTTCTTCTGTTAGTTTAGAATGACTTCAAAGAGTATGTTGAGGTTGTGGTTGCAGACCCTACGGATCCGTAGGAATTGGTAGTTCACAAGAAGAAGGAAGTGAAGGCCAAGCAAGTGTTGCTAGAATCGGTGAAGGATCACTTGATTCTGCACATTTCTGAGAAGAAATCTGCCAAGGAAATGTATTATGCTTTGGTGAGTCTATACCAAAACAAGAATACAAGAAGGATGCTACATTTGAAGAACTAGCTTCAAGTTGTTAGGATGTCCAGTGAGGACACGGTTGTGAATTATGTTATGAATATTACACATATCTGAGATCAACTTATAATGATTGGTGAGACAATATAGGATGTCGAGTTGGTGAATGTAGTATTGAGAGGTCTTCCCAAGTCTCAGGAACCTTTTGTTTAGGGGATCTGTGCACGAAAGACGGTGTTAGGTTTTGATAGACTATCGATTGATTTTATTCAGGAGGAGACTCAGTTACACTCTAGGGATGGTTTGAAGATGAGCGATGATGATAAATTTTCTCTTACCAGTCAAGAAAGGAAGGGCAAGTTCAATAATATTGCGCATGGAGAGTTGACCACTCAAGATGGAAAGAAGAAGAAGGACATGAGAAAATTCAAGTGATTTGAATGTCACAAGTTTGGACATTATGCAGGGAAATGTCTAGATAGGAAAAAGTGGGGAAACGAAATGCAATCAGAGGTAGATACATTGGAAAAGGCTCAAGTGGATGAGTTTTTCAAGAAGTTCGAACATACAGAGTTCTTACTAGTTTCTCAAACTTCCCTAGGAATCATATTAGTTGATTCATGGTTGATATATAGTGGAGTTACATGTCATATGACATGAGCATGAGAGGTTTGCAAGAGCTTCATAGAGTCTGACTTAGATATGCATGTGGAATTTCATATGGGGACCAAGAATGCAATGAAGGGATTTGGAACAATGTCATTTTGGATGGAATCAGGAGGCACATTGAGAGTGCAGGATGTGCTATGGGTGCCAGAAATCAAGAGGAGTGTGATATCAGTCTCAATGATTGAGAAGAATGGATTTGATGTAGTGTTCCAGGATGGAAAGGCACTCATTATGCCCAGATGATCTAGCTCAGACAAAGTAGTTGTCATTGGAGTTAGAGAGAGTGATTTGTATAAGATAAAGGACCAACCTATGAGAGATATTTCCAGCATGATGGTGACAGAGAACAGGGACAAAATAACTTTGAAGTTTGAGAAACTCAAAGGGATTCAACTTTCAGGTTCATATGGGAAGGAGAAGCCTTCCAAGTCTGTCAAGAAGGAGTCATGGTACGAGATGGCCATGTAGGATGCTTAGGAGCAAGAGAATTCTAGGATCATGCTCAGAGGTAGTGAGTCTTCAAAGACATGTTAGACCATCGTGGAAAGGATAGATTATGTGTAAGAGGGAGCATCCAATCATTTTTATTGAAGAGAAGGAATGGAAACAGATTTGGTAGCAAAGACATAGAAAAATCTAGGTGCGAGAAGTACCTTCCTCACTAAGAGGGACTATTGATGTTTTGGTAGCATCGAACATGTACTTTCACATAGGAATGTGTTTTTCATGTGGAAGCAGATGAAAATATTCTAGTCTTGAGTTTACTTTAGTTAGAAGGAATTAATTAAAGTAAAATTGTATTTATTAGTGAATTGAGTTATTTAAGGACATGCCTAGCATGCAACATGTAATCTAAATCTTAAGTGGGTGTGAGAAGTAATATCAACCATAGATCACTTTGAAAATTAGAAATAGATTGTAACTCATGATTACAAAAGCAAGGCTAGGGTATAGTATAAGTCACTTTTTATGAGAGGTCAAGGTCAAGAGACTTTGGTGAGAGACCAAGGTAGGGACTTGTGTGAGATACTTTGAGAGGAAGTCACTTGGTGAGAGACCAAGGTAGGGAATAGTGTGAGATACACTTGTGAGAGACTTAGTGAGAGACCAAGGTAGGGAATTGTGTGATATAAACTTGTGAGAGACTTGGTGAGAGACCAAGGTTGAGGATAGAAAAGAAGGACTTTGGTAGTAAGGAGTGTAGGAGTAAAGAAGGACTTTTGCTTACACTAGAGTGAGGAGATCTCACTGGTTGGGTGAAGCGAGTTCATCCAAGTATTGATGAGAGGGTTGAATCACAAAGGACCATGATTCAATATCTTGATAGGTGGATAATAACTTCCATCTAGAGGTCATACAGGTCAAGGAGGAGAGAGAGCATAAGTAGCCACAAGTGGATTTCAAAGCACAAAGACTAGAAGGAAGAGAAAATTCATATGGAGGTTGTCATACGTGATTTCCATACACATCCATGAGTGTTAGAGGAGACATGCACAGATATCCATGGGTCAGAGAAGGGAAAGGTGCAGACATATACGGGCCAAATAAGGGAAGGTCATGGATGCATTGGGAAACATGTTGGTACAAGGCCGTACAAAAGCACAGGAGTTTCCAGGTTTGTCTGTAACGTATAATTCTCTCAATTGTGCCATTATCCCTGTTACACGAGCCCTGATTTGACCTTAATAAAAGCATCATTGGATTGGTTTTCCCTCTATGGTTTTTCCTGGGGTTTACTTGAATCTTGGTGTTCTTATGTGCTTGATTTGGTTTCCTTGTTTATGCTTTCGTTGCATGTTTTGTTGAGTAACCTAAATGTGCTTTGATTTAATAAATATATGGTTCTTGGATTTAACTGCCTGGTGCTAGGTTGAATGGAAATTGTGACATGGTATTAGAGTATACCAAGGGTTAAATCTGCTTTAGAAAATCAACAATATTTCTTTGAAGTATTTCTTGGTTTTTGCTATTGATGATCCATCTTTGAGCCTTCCCTTCATGAGGGATTATTGTGTTTCTATTTGGTAGTTCGAGAAAATTATTTTTTTGGACATGACACTACCATATTTCCATGATCAAAACACAATTTGTGTTAAAAAAGAATGTGTTGGTAGTTCATAAGTTGTGTCCATTGTGATCTCCACTCTACAACACAATTTGTTCAATAATTCTTTTGCTAAGATAAATGTAGTACAAGTCCAAGTGTAGGTGTTGGAAACCAAGCTATTGATTTTTAGATCTGTTAGCGCTGGAAGTCGCTCCTGGATTGCTTGCAGAAGCAGAGCCCAACGCCCATTAGTTTTTATGTCAGGGTTTGATAAATGGGCGATCAAATGGGTAGAGACTCGAACAGGTATCACTTCAAAATAGGAACTGTGTCTGATAACAAGGAACAAAGGAGGTCTTGACCCAACTTCAGTCAGGAAGTTGATTTAAAGATGGGCAGGTGGAAGACTTGGGAGAAGAATGAACAAACTATCTCAGGCAACAGGCATTTTGGTAGCTCGTAGAGGAAAAAATCTGAATACAAGATCCGCTTGGTTCAGGGCTTCAAGAAACTGAAAGGGAGACTTGACTAGATCTTCCAATTCCAAGTCGTTCAGTGCTGAGAAGTTCACAGGGACTGTTTAGAACAACACAACTGTTGCAATGATCCAACATACATCATCCTATAACAGTCACAACTTGACTGGATCCTCCAATTCTGAGCTACTCTAATACAGTATATACAAAGACGTGAAAGAAACTGACATTCATCAGGAAAGAAGTCTCAAGAGTCCAGAAATGACCAGAACACAATTCTTCATTAAAGTTTCTACAACTGGGAGTCTTGCTCAACCATCGATGCTTACAAAAATACAAAGACTGAGTATATATACTCAGGAAAATTCACCTCTCAGAGGCGTGCCCAGTCACCCAAGGCTCAGTGTCCCTTCAGTCAAACTCGTACCGATATCTTTATTTAAATGCCACCTTAACTATGCATGGCTCCTGTAAGGAGGGTAGCTGAGCCATTAAGCGCTCGGCTAGCGTGCACAGACTTCTTTGTCGAGCTGAGGACTTCGGCATGGCTTCTTTGAGAAAATAGATACACCGAACCTCTGCGAGCAGGCGGCTCACCAGACCCTCCATCCCCCTCACTTAATGAATGAAAGGAGGTTTTAACCACCCACTCTTGCCTTCATTTACTCCAATGTTGGACATAGTATTGAGATCGGGTCCGATGGCGCCTGGAGATTGCGATGATCCCCTCTGTAACTGAACTCGGTGCCTTGGCCTTCTTTACACAGCTCCTTTCTTCCTACAAGTGACCATGGACTGTGATCATGTGCCTATTCCCAAGGCACTTTCGACATTCGCGAATATGAAGGGGCTGATCCTTGCTGATCGAAATTGCGATGAGCGATATGCCGAGATGGCTTAATCTACTGCCAGGTGTTCCCTTTAGATGGACGGCTGAAAATGCTTCGTGATGTCGCGGGCCCCAGCTTCGGCGCTTTCGGCGCTGTCAGGGTTCGGGATTTCGCGATGTTGAACAACATGAAACTCTCACCCCACGAACTCCCGAATGTCAAAATGCCAACACGGCCAGATCTTGCGCCACGCGTCCTTGAAAACAGATGGTCCCAAATTCACCCGACGCTGCTGTGGGTCCCATCTCCTGGGCACTTTCGGCGCTTCGGGGTTCGGGGCTTTGTGATACAAAGTGACATGAAATATTTACCATTCGAACTTGCGATTACCGAAATTCGACGCAGCTATATCTTGCACTAAATCTTGGGCGACTTGACAGCCCCGAAATCCCGATGGTCGTCGATCAGCTTTGTAGATGGGTCTCAGCCGCTGAAGACAAAACTTTTCCCGCTCGCTTGCTTGGGGGGGCTGAAATGAGGCTTTCTGCATTGTGCTCGGGCGCTTCTCGTGTGACTCGCTGACCAGAAAGGCCCCTTGTGCCCTGGACAAGAAATGTTACTAACATTAGGCTCCATGGGGGATAGAGTCATCCCCGTGATTCTCTAAGGACTCATTTGCAGTTCCAGTGCCTTGTTGTTGGGTTATGGAGTCATTTACTAAGCCGAAACAATAAAAGTAAAACCAAGAACAGAAAGGACAATATTTACAAAACATAGGAGCCATGGATGGCTCAGACAAAATATTTTTTAAGAAAATTCCCATTCACTGGGCCACCGAAAATTTCTTCACCCTCCAAATCCTGCAGCCAATATGTGTTATTTGAAAAAACCTCAGAGATTTTGAATGGCCCGATCCACAGGACTTCAAATTTGCCGTGTTTTCCCTTGTCTTTCTTAGGAGCATCCCATTTCATCACCAGGTCTCCTGTCTGAAATCCTTCCTTTTTGACCTTCTTATCGAAAACCTGTTTAATTCTTTGTTGATGGTCCTGAATTCTGTCCATTGCCTGCTCCCTAACCTGCTGGACTTCCACTAGCTGATGAATCCTTCTGATCATGTCATTAGACTCCTCCTAATGGTCCTGGAGGAAATTTGCTACAGGAATGGCTAAATGAGAGGGGAAAACAACCTCCACTTCATAGACTAATTGGAAAGGAGAGACGTCGATAGACCTCTTCGTGGCTACTCGATCGGCCCACAGAGCAAACTTTAGTTTTGAATGCCAGGCCTTCTTGTTGTCTTCCAACAATCTTTTGATGGTCCTTATCAGACTCTTGTTGGAGGATTCTGCTAAATCGTTGCCCTATGGATAATATGGAGTGGAGTGAACCAGTTTGATTTCAAACTGCTCACAGAAATTGGCTAATAGCTTAGATCCGAAAGCGGTTGCGTTATCAGTGACAATTTTACTTGGGCAGCCGAACCTTGTGATGAGGTCTTCAAGGAACCCAATGATTACTGTGTGGGAAGCACTCCTGGTAGGAATAGCTTCGATCCACTTGGTAAAGAAATCGGTAGCAGTCAGGATCCATCTGTGCTACCCACTGGAAGCGAGGTGAATTTCTCCGATGAAATCTAGGCCCCACTGCTGGAAAGGTCTTGAAATGATCACAGGATTCAGCGACAAGGACCTGAGTTGTTGCTTTCCTGCAAATTTTTGACATTGGATACAAGCTCTAACTCCTCTATAGATATCAGAGAACAAGGTGGGCCAATAGTACCCGACTCTAAGAATTTTGTGGGTTGTGGCCTTCCAAGAATGCTGCCCTCCACACAAACCGCTGTGAAATTCAGCCATGATCATTTCGGCTTCTTGAGAATTCATGCATTTTAAAAGCACCCCCAGGGGGTCTTTCCAGTATAACACTTGATCAATCAGGCAGTATCTGACTGCCTTGAGCTTCAGAGCTCTTGCTTTGTTTCTTTGCAGGCCGTCTGGAGGTCGCAATTCTTGCAGAAAATATATGACATCCCTATACCAAGGACATCGAGCCAATGGGGGCTCCCTTTGAGGGTCTCCTTCAGACGACCGACCCTACGAAATTTCTGAACATTCGTTTATGAAACTTACCCCCAGAGCTCGGCAGCTTGCTTCAGCCAACAGCTTGGCTAATCCTTGACCTTTTATCAATTTGGTGGGCCTTATTTCCAGGTTGAATTCCAGAATTTTAGCTATCCATTTGCTCCTCCTCCCGTCTATGTCAGGTTGAATGAGAATATCTTTAACCGCAGCTGAGGGGACATAAGCTATTATTTTTGATTGCAGGACATAAATTCTAAACGCCTTGAGGGCCTTTACCAATGCATAGGCCTGCTTCTCCATATTGTCATATCTGACTTGAACATCCCTCAATGCTCGGCTGAAATAGGCAATAGGCTGCTCTAGCCCATCCTCACTTTTCTGTAATAAAATAGCATCCACCGTGTCAGGTGAGGCAAAGGAGAAAATAAGGAAATCCTTTGAGTAGTCGGGACTGATAAGCACAGGAGCTTCAGTCAGTGCTTTCTTTATTTGCTCAAAGGAATGTTGCGATTGAGAAGTCCACTTTACTTCATTTCCTTTCCTCAACATGGTTGTTATAAGCTTTACTCCCTCAGCAAAGTTAGGCACAAACCGCCTCATAAAATTAATCTTACCAAGGAAAGATTGGACCTCCTTCTTGGACCTCGGGATTGATAGTGCTTGTATTGCCTCAACTCTGCTAGGGTCAATCCTGACTCCTTCCGCCGATACTATGTGGCCTAGTAACTTTCCCTCCTGCATGGCGAATGAAGACTTCTTGGGATTTAATGAAATGCCGAAACTCCTGCATTTCATAAAAACCTTCCTGAGATGATAACGGTGTTCTTTATCAGATTTTGAAAACACTGTGATGTCATCCAGGTAGACGACCACAAATTTATCCTTTTCCCCAATAAAAGCTATGTCCATGGCATGATGAAATGTTGCCCCTGCATTCATTAATCCAAACGGCATCTTGGCGTACATGAATGTGCCCCATGGAGTGGTAAATGTTGTCTTTTCTCTGTCCTCAAGCAGAATAGAGACTTGATTGTAGCCAGAGAAACCGTCAATCATGGACATCCTGGAAGCTCCTGTTACCCTCTGCAGTATATGTTCCATCTTTGGTAAGGGGTAGTTATCTTTTCGAGAGCTCCTGTTCAGGTTTCTGAAGTCTACACAGAGCCAGATTTCTCCACTCTTTTTCCTTACTGGCACCAAGTTGGCCACCCACTCTAAATATCTCAGCGGTACAATGATCTGAGCTTGAAGCAACTTTTTCACTTCCCTCTCCATGATAGGCAGCATCATAGGATTGATCTGTCTCAGCTTCTGCCTAAACGGCTTTGCATATTCTTTTAATGGGATTTTATGCTCGATGACAGAAATGTCATATGTTTTGAGGTCTTCGTATGTCTAGGCAAAAACATCCGCAAATTCTCTCAAAAGTCCAATGTATTCAGACCTCTATTCCTTTGTCAGACTTCTTGACAATTTGACGTACTTGGGCTCACTCTCGGTCCTAATGTTGCATTGAATAGTACCAGCGTCCTCCTCCGAGACTTCTCCTTTTAACGACACATCATTTCTATCAAAAAGCCTTTCCAAAGGAACCAGTCCTCTGGGAATATGGTTGTTGGGCAGTTGTACAATGTCATGCTTTGCAATCTTATTTAGAAAATTACCCCCATCGAGCTCTTCCTCTGAGACGGCATCTTGGTCAATGTGCATTTCTGAAAATTCCTCGACAGTCTCCAAGAACCTCTTGACCTCGAGATCATCCTCGAATACCTTCCAATGTTTGACGTTGTCAGGTATGGAGGGCCTGTATTTTACCTCTACATCATATCTGAATTTGGGTGGCAAGGGCACTTTGAAATTGCTAGCTGATGTAGCCAAGGAATCTGCCAAGGTGTTTTCCTCTCTTGGGATGAAAGAAATATTAAACGCTGAGAAGAAATTGTCAATAAGGTCCCAAACTTCATTCCTGTAAATCTTGAGTCAAGGATGCTTAGCTTGATAAGTGTTCCTAATCTGCTGAACCACCAACTCAGCATCTCCAAAAACTGCTACTTCCTGAATTCCCATTTCCTTTGCGGCTCTTAATCCCAGGACGAGAGCTTCATACTATGCCACATTGTTGGTAGCTTCAAATTCTAATTTGTATGACAGAGATATGGTTTCCTGAGAAGGTGACGCGAAAACCACCCCAGGTCTAGCGCCTTCCTTGGAAGAGGCTCCATCAAAGAAAATTTTCCAGATGGGGGTGATAGAGGGAGGAAATTCAGGGGAAATGGTAGGTTGCTTTCTGAGTTTAAGAAGAGGTTCGGGAGCATTGGTGAGTTGTAGCACAATGGATCCTAAATCAGTGTCTAAGGAAAAAATGGGATGGTTGGTAGGGTTGGCCTCATCGCTGATTATATAGGCCAGTTGGGCTTCCCTGTATAGTATTCTATGCTCTCCTCCAAACACTGGGATAGTAGCATATGTGAGGTCCATTTGCAAGGTTCCCCCCAGTCTTTTTATCCAAGATCTTGATAACAACATACCGAACTTGGGGGGGACATCGACCACTACAATATCCATGACCACACTTTTCATGGGCAACTGAAACAAGGTCACGACCAGGTCTTTGATAACTCCTAGACACTGAACTTTTTTGGAATCAAAGGAATAGAGGTCATGGTAGGCTCGGGTGACTTCCAACCCTAATTCCTCCATAACAGTTTTGGGCATGAGGTTGTGAGAAGCCCCCGAATCCATCAAGCAATTGTGCAGTACCTTATCATGTATGTTCAAGGAAGTGTAGAAGGGAGGGGATGA
>JASDQU010103865.1:334836-349374 GCA_032191745.1 Picea mariana | reverse complement strand
CATAGGACCTAGGATAAATGCAGGCTTTTCATCTTGTAAAGTGATGGAGTCTGTGGGAAGGCATGGGGTCTCGGACTGCAGAAGTTCAGAGAAACATTTCTTGAACCCTTCATGTTTAATTAATTCAGTTAGAGGCACTGGGATCCTGATCTTTTGAATCTCATGCTCGAAATTAAAGGAGGATGCAAGCTTCAGAATTTCTCTTATTTCAGGAGCATGAATCTGGACTATGGGAGAGAGGGGTTGGTGTTTCTTACCTCTATGACTATCTGCCATTTCATTAGCAGGATTCTCTACTCCCCGCTCAGAAATATTAGGTGCCACTATCCTCTTCTTAGACCTCAGATCATATCTGCCTTGGTTGCCACTAGCCTTGTCACCTTTGCTCAGTTCATTTAGCTAACTGTCCATAAGGGACTCCTCATATGCTGATTGGGTGAGATGAGGAAAAGGAGGAGTGTCTCCGAAGCAATGGATTTTAGGATCCATCTCATATGTTTCCCCTTCTTCTTCCTCAGCCACAAAATTGTTTTGAAAAGGGGCCTGAATTTTCTGGTCATCTCTGTCTCTTTGCATCATCGGGGGAGCAATATTGTTTGGCCTCCGAAAACCTCCTTTGTTTTCGGCGCTCTAAGGGCCCTTGTATGCTTGCCTCCTCTCTACCTTCATTCTTTCCATCTCTGCAGACAGAGACTTCACCATCTTGGTCAGTTCATCTACTTGAAGGTGGGGCACCGATGGGCCAGAAGTTGAGGCTTCGGATTTTCCCTTTCTCCTACCTGTGTCAGCCTCGTTCCTCAATCATCGACTGCTAATACATTGGATTCCACTTCTATGGCTGCGTCTTTCATTTGAGCTAAGGAGGCATCTCTTCTTTCTCTCAATAAAAGACAGAAATCGGGTCCAAACGCACTAGCATAGGACATCTTGGCCAAGGCTTCTAATGGATTTATTTCATCAGGAATCTTATTGTACATCTTATTGAATATTTTGGAGAAGTCAGAGAAAAACTCTCCTTCCATATTCTTCAAAGACCCGAACTCAGTCATATAATACATGAAATCCTTCTTATCTCCCCACTACCTCAGGAAAGCATTATCCAGGGCTTAAATTCCAGCAATAGATCTGGGAGCTAATCCTCTAAACCATTTCCTTACCTCACCATCTAGGCTCTGGACAAAAACCCTCATCCAGACATCTTCATCTCCAATGTTCAGGTTGTCTGCATAACTGTAGAAAGCAGCCAGGTGTTCTTCCGCAGTTATGTCCCCTTCCCCGGTGAACTTGGGAATATATTTCAAGTAATCTCCAGCAGGGAAAGGATTCATGGGATGAGGTAAGATCAAGGGAGAATACCTAGCAGCAACTATGGCATCCATTCTATTCAGAGGGGGATTAGCACCAGCCATAGTAATATTAGGTGGAGGATAATTTGGAGGAGAAGGAGTTCGCAAAGGGGTTACTAAGAATGAGTCTCGAAGTGGACTGGGAAACAAGAGGGGATTTAAGGAGAAGGCTAACGAGCTCAAGTGAGTGGGTTCTCCTCTTTGCATAGGAGTGGCTAAACTAGGTGTAGGGAAATCTTCTACGATCTTGGGTCTATGCCAGGGTACAGCTTCAGGGGAGAGGGAGGTGACAAAGTCTTGTCCTTGCAGTCCCAGACCAGGAGAGGAAAACTCGACAGGAACACTCCCAAAATTTAGAAAATGGGAAACTGTAGAAACAGGCCTATCGAGAAACTGAGGAGGAGAAAAAGAAGCTCCCACAGAAGGATATGGTGGATTACCTAGTTCGGTGATGGACGCTTCTTCTTCAGAGGCCTTTCCCTTTCTGAGCACCGCCTCTGGATCTATTTCAGGCGTAGCTAGAGGCAGTTGTGGATGAGATCGCGTATGCCTACCTCTGAAAGCCACAATTAACAAGGCAGGTCCGCCATAGTGGAGTCGTCACAATGGAGTCGCCAGGTGCATATTAGCAATCTTGAAGGGCTCTGATGTCTGATGCACCTTCAAAATCAGAGGCTCAATGTCGTTCAATCCCGGGGAAAATTTTCAACTTCGTCCCCGGCAATGGCGCCAGAAATGTTAGCGCTGGAAGTCGCTCCTGGATTTCTTGCAGAAGCAGAGCCCAACGCCCATCAGATTTTATGTCACGGTTTGATAAATGGGCAATCAAATGGGTAGAGACTCGAATAGGTATCGCTTCAAAATAGGAACGGTGTCTGATAACAAGGAACAAAGGAGGTCTTGACCCAACTTCAGTCAGGAAGTTGATTTAAAGATGGGCAGGCGAAAGACTTGGGAGAAGAATGAACAAACTATCTCAGGAAACAGGCATTTCGGTAGCTCGTAGAGGAAAAACTATGAATACAAGATCCGCTTGGTTCAGGGCTTCAAGAAACTGAAAGGGAGACTTGACTGGATCTTCCAATTCCAAGTCATTCAGTGCTGAGAAGTTCACAGGGACTGTTTAGAACAACACAACTGTTATAGTGATCCAACATACATCATCCTATAACAATCACAACTCGACTGGATCCTCCAATTCCGAGCTGCTCTAATACAGTATATACAAAGACGTGAAAGAAGCTGACATTCATAAGGCAAGAAGTCTCAACAGTCCAGAAATGACCAGAACACAATTCTTCATTAAAGTTTCTACAACTAGGAGTCTTTCTCAACCATCGATGCTTACAAAAATACAAAGACTGAGTCTATATACTCAGGAAAATTCACCTCTCAGAGGCGTGCCCAGTCACCCAAGGCTCGGTGTCCCTTCAATCAAACTCGTACCGATATCTTTCTTTAAATGCCACCTTAACTATGCATGGCTCCTGTAAGGAGGGTAGCTGAGCCATTAAGAACTCGGCTAGCGTGTGCAGACTTCTTTGTCAAGCTGAGGATATCGGCATGGATTCTTTGAGAAAATTGATACACCGGACCTCTGGGAGCAGGCGGCTCGCCAGACCCTCCATTCCCCTCACTTAATGAAT
Organism: Picea mariana; assembly: GCA_032191745.1. Classification (NCBI taxonomy): domain Eukaryota; kingdom Viridiplantae; phylum Streptophyta; class Pinopsida; order Pinales; family Pinaceae; genus Picea; species Picea mariana. The sequence continues at coordinate 346,382 of JASDQU010103865.1, read as the reverse complement.
GAAAGGAGGTTTCAACCACCCACTCTTGCCTTCATTTACTCCAATGCTGGAAACAGTATTGAGATCGGGTTCAATGGCGCCTGGAGATCATGATGATCCCCTCTATAAATGAACTCGGTGCCTTGGCCTTCTTTACACAGCTCCTTTCTTCCTACAAGTGACCATGGACTGTGACCACGTGCCTATTCCCAAGGCGCTTTCAGTGTTCGCGAATATGAAGGGGTTGATCCTTGCTGATCGAAATAGCGATGAGCGATATGCCGAGATGGCTTAATCTGCTGCTAGGTGTTCCCTTTAGATGGACGGCTAAAAATTCTTCATGATGTCGTGGGCCCCAGCTTCGGTGCTTTCGGCGCTATCGGGGTTTGGGGTTTCACGATGTTGAACAACATGAAACTCTCACCCCACGAAATCCCGAATGTCGAAACGCCAACACGCCCAGACCTTGCGCCATGCATCCTTGAAAACAGACGATCCCAAATTCACCTAACGCTGTTGTGGGTCCCATCTCCTGGGCGCTTTCAGCACTTCGGGGTTCGGGGCTTTGTGATACAAAGTGACATGAAATCTTTACCATTCAAACTTGTGATTACCGAAAGCCGACGCGGCTAGATCTTGCACTAAATCTTGGGCGACTTGACAGCCCCGAAATCCCGATGGTCGTCGATCAGCTTTGTAGATGGGTCTCAGCCACTGAAGACAAAAATTTGCCCGCTCGCTTGCTTGGGGGGGCTGAAATGAGGCTTTTTGCATTGTGCTCGGGCGCTTCTCGTGCGACTCGCTGACCAGAAAGGCCCCTTGTGCCCCGGACAAGAAATGTTACTAACAAGATCCAAGGTAATAAACGTACACAAAGCATCACCAATGTCTTGTTTAATCTAGAAGTCCCATTATACCAATGCAAGACTACGCATTCTAAACCATATCCACCAATGGCCCTCTTCCTGCAACTTGTGCTTTGTATTTCCTAATATTGAACTATATTATGGAGAAAAAATTCACAAATGGATGGATAAGCACTATACATCGAAAACGCATCCCCAAGCCTTCTTTATTCAAGTCTAGAGCCTTTTAAGTTAGGTCCAAAGACTATCGCAGCTACAAATCACTCCATGTGCCAAAAATTGTCTCCTCATTGAATTGTAGTGACTCAAGATTTAAGACTAGCATGGAGGATACTTTATCCACCACACAAAATGTTGTGATAGGGTCCTTCCCAAGCATCGGGGAGGCGTTAGACAAAACCGGGTTAGGAATGGATTTAATTGTGATCAAGTTTTTTTTTCTAAAAGAGGAGGGTATCCTTGAAAGAGGGCACTTTATTATTGATAAATCCTTGAGATAATAAAATTGTTTGATTCCCTAAGGAGCTTGACCCTTATTGCATTATGCCTCCCTACAAATGAAGCACCAAATATAGATCCACCTCCTTCATATTTTTATATTCTCACAACATTCAATCATCTCCTAATTATTGCTTTCTCGCAAAGAGTAGCCTTCACTAGGAAATGTGAATAATCTCCTTGATCTAAAGGTTTTACTTAAAAATAGTAATAATACTTATCATCAAATCCAATTTTAGGATGAACATTATCCTAATCAAGGACTTCATAGAAATTTAAATTTCTCTTCTAGGTAAGCTATGATTCAATATTTTACACAAACACTGGGTGAGCAACATTTTCTTGTTAGCTCTGATCAATAAAAAGAGTCATTAAAGGGAGAGTGGGAACTATATTCCCTCAAGTAACTATTTGAGTTGAGTGGTAGAAAGAGCAAGGAAACTCTTCTTTAGATATTCTTCTATAAATTGATATCAAAATATACATTCAAATGAAATATTGAATGGTTTACATAGAACATGTTTCATCCTCCACATGGAAATCAAAACTTCAAGCTTAAGAATTATATTGATCTTTGAAATCATCTCCATTTTCTTTGTTAAGATGGTTATCTACCTTCCACCTCCACAATCGAAACACCATTTATGAAACAACAAACTTGAGGACTATGGGATGATGCTAGATGAAGCCGAAAATTCTAAGAATGTAAAAAACAATTTCATTATTTTTGTAATGTCAAAAACTAGTCTCATGCAACTATGAATTACTTATGTAGCCTTCACTAGTTTCCATTCAAGTTTGTGAGGGATTTTTTCATGAGATCATAGACATGTTTAAGAGATTAATCCTTTGAGATTTCATGATGGTTCTTCATGTAACACTATATGGGAGAAGACACATTTCCTTGACCTATGTTTGCCTATATCAATTATGTGGCTTTATATACTACATGTTAAATTTTAGTATCATTATCTAATCAAAATTTGAAGTGCATGAACAAGAGAAATTTGAATCAATAATTGATTTGGGAAAGTATGTGATATATAAGAAGTTCTTCATTGAAATAACACTAGTGAGAATGAATGATACTTCTGGTTGTATTGATACTTTGGCATCCTCTATGTGTTCATCAATGGATGACACATATTTATCTTGCAATAAAATTGCTTCTTCCTTCTTCAACGCAAGATGTGCATTGGAACTCCCAATGTAATATATCATATGAATCCATAATAACAACCTTATTTGTCCCTGCCCTTCGGCAATAGGGACTATTAGTAATCAATTTTCGTTAGATCTATTAATAGATACATGGAAATGGAGCATTTAAACCAAAGTTTTTATAATTTCATACAATTTCCAAAGTTTGAGGCCTTATCATTTGGCCTCATGTCGAGACAAGTAGCTTCAAACTTAGGAAATGAAAGACTGGAAACTTAATAAACTAGATAGTCAGGAAGCAAGGTGAATTAATGTTAACTTTCAAGTTATCATTAATTCCCAAATTTAAATGTTTGATGTTTTTCACATGCATAACTTAACCCATTTTGGTGTCTCTCATGAGGTCGCCAACTACCCTCTACCCTCCACCTGCACCAGATCACTTGCATTCCTTACACCTGAATGTAATCATTCGGCCTGGGGATTGTCCCTTGAACTATTAAATAGATCCACTATCATGGGGTAATTCCCAGTTCCCTCTCTCCACCAGATAGATTCTCACCCCTACTCTATGTAAAAGAGAAGCACAATTCACACACAGGGTGGAAAGAAGCTTCCATGAACCTTCCAAACCAAATTTTATTGGCTTGTGATGTTCTTCGACTGCAGTTACTTCACTATGTTTCTTCTAGCCATGTTCCCTTTGTGTTTGGAATGATATAACTCCATCTCGTTCGAGAGCCTTGTCAGTTGCATTCTGATCCATAAGCTTGTTTCCTGGTAACAAGACTAGGTTGCCCCCAACAGTCTGGCCTTCCACTTGTTTCAAGTGAACATGGGAAGTAAGTTAAAATAAAAATCTGTAAGTTAAAAGTACAATGAAAATTTTGTGTTAAGAACAAAATGAAAATTTTCAAAAATTGACTTGATGTGTTTTTAATTTCAAATTGTTTGTATCTTGTATTTGTTTGTTTTCTTACTGTGGGAGCTCTATTTACGGTGATGGAAACTCCACTTCTAACAGACAAAGCATTGACCCCGTAACTTGATCCTTCAGGAGGAGGAACAATATCATTGACATTCCCCCCCCCCCTTCATTTGAGTGGCAGCCAACCTTTGATGATTGAGACATAATTTCCACGTTGTTGTTTGAGAAATGACAAACTCAGAAAAATGATGGAAAAATTTAGAGTACTATGTCACATTGAATTATGGCATGAATTGCTACCATAAAAAATGAACAACGCCCATACACAGGCTTACCATAGTTGGTCGATGACTTCATCAGAGTCAAAATCATCTTTCCCATTTTAACTTAATATTTGTTTCACCTTATCTCGAGGGATACGGTCCTTGAGATTCTTGATGACCAAAACAAACTCATCGGGTTCTAGATAATTCCTCCCATTTTTACCATTCTCTCTAAAATCGATTGCTTTAGTTATGAATCTTCTCAGGGGAGCTCAATAATTAGTGTCATCATGCCTATGGTAGACCTTATGTTTCTTTTTCTCCGCATTTTCATCACTTTTCGAGACCCCCTAAACTCTTCCAAGATCCTGCAAAATTCAAACAAGAAAGCCAAACAATGAAGTCTTACAACAAATTAAAAAATGAATGCCTTCCCATATACATAATCATTCATTCCCTTTCCATATTCATAAATGAATCCCTTCTCAGGATTCACTATGAATTCATTCCCACTCCTAGTTACCTACATTGTGAATACATAAAAAAAAGTTGGGGGGGAGGGTGAGAAATGTTTCCTACAATGGTAAAGGTTTTAGAAGGAATCAATTTTCACTCCCATCTAGTTTTATTTCAAAAAGGATGCAGCTGAGGACACCTTCATGGCATGTATTAAGTCTTAAGGGTGTGGCTTTAGAAAAACATCTATCAACATGTTTAGGATCACCTTCGACATGTTTTGGAAGCATGTCTTCCAATTTTTGAAGTTCACGAAGGGGGAGGTCATTCTCAAACTATTTTGAACCATTGTGAAACTTATAATGTGACCAATATGTTTTCAAACAAATCACCAAAAGATCATTTTAGTGGTTTATTGTGTTCATCAAATATAATGAATCTACGCTCTTACTAGAGTATATTGTTTTAGAATATCAAAACATTGGATGGATATATAGTATGGCTTATGAATAAATATTGTTCAAATGCTGACAATGTCATGCTAAAGGCCATTTACATGAAGATTTCTCTTAGAATGTACCTAAACATGAGGATGAGAGAAATGAGGTTGAAAAGGTTTTATAGAGATCAAACAAAAATCAAAACAATATAAGAAGTCTCAAAGGTTTTGAAACACATAGATATAAAACCCAAAACATAAACTCTATCAAACATTGACTTTAATGAATTCTTTTAATTTTCCAGATACTTCAAATTATATAACTGCATTTTCTACATATTTTATTTATCTCTAAAGTGGCATATCCATTTGATTTTCATTACCTAGTTTCAATTTCACCAGCGGAAAAGGTAGTTTACTACCCAATGTAAACACCATTAGCAAAGGCATAAGGGGTCCTTCCAAATGCTCAGGTACCAAATCCAGTTATTAATCTAATCGGTACCAGAGCCACTTATAAATCCAATTGATACTTGATTAGGATAAAAGATAAAGGTAGGCCCTAGTGACTTGGTCCTAGAAGCAGAAAGAGAGGTAGCATCCACACCATAGGGAATGAAAAAGATCACAATCCATACATAACCCCTTGTGAATGACCTACCAACTGCATTATACTGAGTCTTTCCATTAATGGCGGAAACATAGGGAAGTTTTCACCCTTTATAAGAAGATCTGAATCCAATTACTTACCAACAACATAAGAAGCACGAGTATATTATTCTGAGTCACTTTTGGATTATCCAGTATTACACCTATTCTCTTTATGGTGTCTAAATCTCAAGGCTGCATTATCGTCGTAGAAAATAACCAGATGATCGACATCTCTGTCCAGGATTAAGAAATAACTAGGTGACCCTGTCTAAGATTACATGCATCACATATGGGTAAATGCAATGGAGTTTGGTTTATCCCTGGTGGGAATCGAACCTGGGTGACCGTGATGGATGCATTCTAAGTGGAGTAGATGCAAGGGAAAGTGGAGTAGATGCATATGTAGCATGCACACAAACCAGGTGGAAATTGATGCAGTGCTCAAAATCCCATACATGTTATGTGTTAGGGTTAGGTCACCACATTGAAGTTTGAACTCGACCAAAATATAACATGTAAATCATATAATTGTAAGACTACAACACCTATATCATATAATTGAGACACTCCAAACTTCGATGATACTTTTGGAAACAATTAATGGAAGTATAAGATCACTTGGACTCGTCATCATGCTCAAAATAATATGGCATCCCATTTTTATTAATGTCTGGCATGTGGATTCAAGTGCGTAAAAGTGATACTTTAAATACACGATAGATTATATAAATTTAGATATATTTCCTCATGCATTATGGTATACATTGGAGCTCATTAATATCCATTTGGTGATGTTATTAACACTGCTATTCATAAGATTTTATCAATGGTGCTAAAGATGAACAATAAGAGGATACTTATCACGATCATAGTAAGATCATACCTTCTTAACTTAAGTGGATTGTCCACCTCCTCCAACTTCAAGGTCACATTTAGAACACATGAAATTTGCATAACACATTTAGAACATGGAAATTAAAGAGACATTAAATACATATGTTATATTATAACATATGTATTATATAATACATACATATGTTATAATATAACATATGTATGTATTATATAATACATAGTTGTAACATATTTTTAATATATATATATATATATATATATATATATATATATATATATATATAGTCATAACCAATGGATAAGATTCATATTTGAGTATGACGACTTGCGTTTTGTAACGAAATAATTTAGTAATACATGGGACAAGTGATCAACATGACAACATATTGTGCTATGGATATTTTAAACTCGATTAAGTTATGATTGAGGTAATTAGTTACTTCCAAATGAGTAAACAATGTTGTTTCTACGATTGGAACTTGTTAGAGGAGAATACCATACACACTAATGTGACCATAGAGCTTGGGTTTCCTCATCTTGGGTTGCCTCATTTAACTTCAAGCGATAATGCAGATGTCATGAAGAAGCACTTCAAAGCCTTATTGAACTTACTCATGCTTTCAAGGTAGAGAATGATGGTTTGAATGACGAGGAAGGAAAATTTAGCCAAGTTCTCAACAATCACATACAATGTCTATTAAAATATGTCCCTTTCAATGATTTAATGAAAAATTGTGAGAAAGATAACATAATTTGGCTTTTCTTAAAAGGTCTTGGGACAGTAAGGTCATCCTTGCATTTGCATGGATAAAAAACTGGATATTTAGTAACCATAACCTATTATTCTTGTAACCTTTTGACTCTTCATTTGAAGCTAGCATATCACATTAAGTATGAGATAAATGAGACAACAATATCTAATTTGAAAGTTGTTATAATATCTTTAATTGTGTAAATCCTTCGATTTATCTCTCTAATCAATCAATCATGCATGATTAATATAAGTTTATTTTTATACAACCAATAATATAAGTTTCTTCTGCTACGACCAAAAATTCAAGAAAGTCAGACTTTCCTCAAGTGGATTCTTAACCTTGACTCAAATTTCTTGTGTACGCACTCGATTTCCTCTGCACAATTCGCATGCATACACACGTAATTTCCTCTGCACAATTGGTAGGGACTTGTTTCCCTTTGTAGCTCCCCTTGTTACATAAGTTACAAATGAAAAGATCATCTAACGACAAAATAATAGCTTAACACATACTAAAATTTGAGTGTATCATAGAAAATCAAGCCCTTTTCTCTTGCGTGCAATCTAACACGATGATTAAGATGGAAGTTTTTGTATGAATGGCTCTTTATGCAAATAACTCCAGTGTTGACTTACTAGACATAACTAATAAATATATTCGAGAAACCTATTTTCATGTGGAATAGAGCTCTATGAAACCCAATGATAAGAATTATTGTTTTATTTTTCTTTATCAGTGTTTTAGATAATTATCCCCCGGATGGGGTGCCACCTAGAGATTGCATGTCACATGGCACGTTGGCAGCACCCTCCTTAACTCATTTGACATACCTTGCATTTTCTTTGAACAGAGCATAGAGGGTTGGGACAGTCCAACAACTATAATGGTGCTTCAAGTCTGGTTTATTGGTACTAGTATGATGTCGGCTGCTCGCAACACTTTGACATTCATGGCCTCCATAGCCATCACCTCAGTCATCATCACAAAGGGATTTACCCATTGCTTCCCTTATCAATTTTTTTCTCCCTCAGTCTCTCATTCTCCCCTGGATGTCAAGCTTTGGGTCTCCCAGGCCTCTGTCTTTTTCATACTATCCCTCCCAAGCATTTATGGCCTCTCCACTGTGAATTCTTCTCCCCACAAGCTTAGTTTTGTCATGCCCCATGAGAGAGGTAAGACCAAGCGTGGGACTACCTACTACAGTCAAATAGGCATACATTGACGCACTAGACTTTTGTCTCTCTCTCTCCCTTTCCAAGAATCATCCCAGCCCATTCTCCGTATTCTGATCAAAACTGGGACATGGAAGCCGAGGCAGAGCCTCACTATCCTATCCCAATGTCCAATTATGGAGGATGCATAGTGGAGAAGGATATTCATCCTCACTAGGCAGATATTTCGCATCACTTGCCGGATGATGGTGGTGAACAGATGACACAAGAAGAAATCTCCTTGAATTCCTAGGAGTTGGTCATGACAAGTAGTCTAGTAGTGTAGGAGCTTCCTCCTCTGTTGTCAGATTGCTGCAAGAACTCCGCCAACCCCAACGCAGCACACCCAAAGATCCAATGGGGTGAATTATGGAATGTGGAGGAAATACACGTCTCACCCAAAGCGCCAATGCAATAGGCCCTAGACAACCACACCTCACCCAGATCATGCAGGCTCACAGAGGAACACTTGGCCCTCATTTTCAAGATGAGGAGGGACATGGACGAGTAGATGCATAACTAGATCATCCTCATCAAGCACATGTATATTTTGTTTGATTCCTTATCAGGAGAGTTGTTGGCCCTTGACCATGTTTTGGAGAACCTTGGTCATGTTTGACCATTTTTGGGACTTCGACAAGATGGTCAAAGACAGAGTGCCCAAGCAAAGCAGAGATTGCAGGATCTCGCACCCTTTTCCAGGATTTTTGGGTTTAGGGTTTATGTAACGGTTATGGGATGTCGGCCCATGGGTCTTACCCATGTTTAGGCCCTTTTTTTAATTTATAAATAGATAGCTAGGCAATGTAAGAAAAGAGATAGAGACCAAGTAAGATGATGGCTTAATGCTAATGTTAGATATGTGCAAGAATATGTGTTAAGGCTTGCAGAGATAAGTGCAAGTGTTTTGTAAGTGCTTTGTGCACAGACTGGGTAAAGGCTTGGTGCTTGGACCTAACTTGGGAAAGGACGATCTGGCGAGGTGCACATAGATCTCTTGTCCTATGCAGAGTTGGTTTGCGGCTCTGTGCATGTAAGAGGACTGGAATAAGATAATAAAGAAGAAGATTATTTGGTGGACGTAGCCCCACACTGGGGTGAACCACGTATATCATGTGTTGTGGTTGCTTTGTGTGATGTGGTTGATATGTTATTGAAATGATTTATGCTTAGCATTGTAATCTTTATGTATGCTAGATAGATCTATGATTGCTTAGTGATTTAGGATGTGAATGAATGCTAGATCTGCTTTAATTCTATGTGTTGAATGGCTAGATGTGCTTAGATCTTAATTAATACTGCGTTGTTCTGTAATTTGGGTTTTAACCTGCGATGTGAATAAGGGATAAACACTAATGAATGATAGTTACTAAGAGCTTTGTTAAGCATTGTAATCACATATCTGTATCCCAGATAGGTTGTAGACACTTGATTCCTGCAACCCCCCCTGCCTCTACCTCAGGTGAGACTTCATTTGCTTCGCAGGTGTTGCCGAAAGGGTCGGTAGTTAGGTTTTTGTTGGTGTGTTGTTGAAGCGTTGAACCCTGGATTTTCCCCTATTCCAACAAATGGTTTTGTTGTCAAGAGATGAAATTGTGATTCATGGGAATTGAAGAAAAGAAAAAGCTCCATGCGTAGATCTGCTGTTGTAGTGCATAGTATTATACTTGACCTATGAAGCTCTATGCTAAGAAGAGAAGTCTGATATGAAGAAAAGAGGTAAGATTTTAAAGCTTTGTGCTCTGATAAAGGTAAGATAAGTAGAAATTTTAGTTTTGAAAGAATGGATCTAGGTATGTTTGCTAGATTTTGTCCTAGTCTGAAAACTAGGGCACATCTAGAAGAAAGAAGATGTGATATGAATAGACCTGACATAAATAGTGAAAGGTATGTTATTCCTATGCATAGAAATAATTTTTGGACTAACAAGTGAATGCAAGATCCTAGAAAGAATTTTTTGCAGGTCCATCACTGTGATCCCAGTGTGCAATATAGCAAAGGTTGGGGATCGTTTAAGAGAAAGAGAGGATTGACTCTTTGTTATAGTTGCAGAAGATCGAAACATCTTGCTAAGGAATGCCCTGGTAGAGGTCCGATTTTCCTTTGTTGTAAAGTTACTGGACATGAAGTTTTGGACTGCCCTAGAATGAATTCTAAAGTTGAAATGATGAATCTGAGACAAGAAAAACATGAGCAAGGTCAAGAGACTAATAATATACTACATCACCAGAAAGAATCAGAGACTATATTATTGTAGATGAAAGAAACCCTGAATGATCATAGAGACATCAATTTACTAGAGATTTTAAAAGAGAAGCAGTGCATAGAAACAAGAATATGAGACTTCAACATAGACTGTGTTTTGGATGAAGAAACACAAGTAAATATTATGCCAGAAAACACTTGGCAAATTTTGGGAAAGCCTGCTATGATTCCTTCATTAGGAGGGATAGGCTTGTTTAAAGGAAAGATGATAACCCTGTGTAGAAGACTTACTCATGTACCTATGATAGCCCATGGAGAATCGACAGAAGAAGAATTTGAGGTCATTAAGTTTGTTGAGAACACCGTGCCTTTTTCACTTTTGTTAGGAAGGACCTGGATTGAGAAAGATCAGACCCAAAGGAATGAAGAGAAGGTAACTACATATCAGAAAAAGAAAGAATTAAGGGATTTCATGGCTAGAAGAATAGCGTCCTTAATAGAAGAACAAGAGGACAAGTTGAAGCAACTGAGGGCCAGAGACCTAGCTGTCAAAGTTGAAAGAATGCAAGAAGGCTTAAATAACTTATCCATGCAAGAGAGAAGAGCACCTACTCCAGAAACAGTAAGAGAAGAAGTATTACTCTCGAACCCTGTGAAAGACCCTGAACAGTGCGAAGTTACTATGCTAAGAGAAGATAAGAACAAGAATGGAAAAATAAATCCATAGATGCAGATCACAGGAAAGAAGGCAAGAAATCTTAGTAAGAAGACAGCAAAGCTAGAAAAATTGCAAGAGGTTCCAGAAAGGACTTCGCACAAGGAAGGCTTGCAAAACTTGAACCTCGCTGGAATAGTAGAATAGCGCAGATTGGCACTTCTCCATGACAAGACTATATGACAATTGGAGGCGTCCTGACCATTAGAACGATGCTCTAGAATGGTCTAAAACATAGTTATTGCCGAAAAGATCTCCATTGGATCATTGGGAACGCGCCACAACGGATGAAATCGTATTGATCAAGGCATTCCTGCCCATTTGATGCAGGAGCATCTCAAGCGAGCCAGTGCGGAGGCAAAAGACAGCTGGACAAGCACCCAACACAAATTTTGAAATTATCTTGAAGTTAATGTGCCAATCTTAAATGAGATAATTAAGAAGAAGCGCACTTGTAAAATGTAAACAGACCTTGAGCGATCCGCTCTCATCCTTAGTAGGTAGAATGCATTTATAATAGTAAATGCAAGTAGATAGAATTAATGTGTAGATTAGACAGTTTAG
>JASDQU010103865.1:308494-328241 GCA_032191745.1 Picea mariana | reverse complement strand
AAACTTTTATTAAAATAGACTTTCACTTTAAAACATTTTCTTATATTTTTTATTTAATTTGAATGGAGGTTTATACTTGTGGTGGAATTTTAATGGAGGTTTATACTTGTGAAATTTGAATGGAGTTTTATACTTGTGGTGAATTTTAATATTGAAGGGTTTCTACTCTATCATAAATCTGAATGAAATTTTATACCTAGAATGATACTCTAACCATGGATGATTTTAAGGATGGAAATTTATTTTAAAATGTGGAAACCTTGGTGAATCTTACTAATCCTTCATATGCCAACTATAAATGTTTGGCGATATTTTTGTAAAAACTATTCAAATTTCTAAGGATTTTGTATAGTTTTTATAAAATTTTGGCGATTTTTAAGGTAAAATAATTTTATCCTATAGAATTCGAGCGAATCATTTTTAAAATAGCGAATCTCTTTTTTGGAAAAACCATGGAAAATTAGCCCATGAGCGAAATTTAGCCCCTAAAATAATCCCTGACTCTAACATGGATGTGAAGGGTTTATAGTTATACTTGCGGTGAATTGGAACAAAGATATTCTTGTGGTGACTTTGAACAGAACTCCCGCGGTTGGTAAATCATGTGGATAAGTTCCTTCTCTTGCTTATTTTCTTCTTTTTTTTTCAATATGAGCACTTCACCACATATTCCAAAACCTCAAGTTGTTAATAGGAGTCCTAGAAAATTCGTCCTATAGAGTCTTTATAAACATATAGAATCATTAGAGAAAAAGAGAGTAGAGAGAGAAGTGAAACTCCACACTGATTTAGAGGCAATGCTTGATAAAAAATTTAAATTGTTAAAGACAATGTTCAAACACAAATAGAGAATAGAATACTAGGGTTCGAGACTTAGTTGCACAAAATGGAGTTTAGAATACAAGAAATGGAAAAACAAAAAATCTCAACATGAGACATAGAATTAAAGAGCTAGAAGAAAAAATAACTAACAATTTGGCCCTAATTAGTTTGGAAAATAAATTGGATATCGAACCCATCAAAAAGGAAATGAATAAGTTAATCGAGTTGGATCATGACCGTAACAAAAGAGCCTTGAACCTCATAATTGTTGGTATAAAATAACAACAAGATGAGGACACACTAGCAATAGTAAAAGAAGAACTAAAAAATAAATCATAAATTGAAACAACTTACATCATAGAAGCAAAGAGGATGGGAAAAATAACAACATAAAGATAGGTTGATCCATGTCAATGTAATGACCATAAATATGACATAATTAGTAAATCTCCAAGCTTAAAAGGCTCAGGAATATTTATAAATGAATATCTCATTCCAGAAGACCAAGTTGAATTAAGGAATGAAGTTCAAAAGGGAAAAGAAGCCAAGAAGGAAGGAAAATGGTAAATAATTAGAAATCGAAAAACTATTGTTAAGGATAGAGACTAAAATGATAATAATAAATAGGAATTTAGGACACCAATAGAATTCTAAAGAATTCATGTTGGGGTACATGCTCAACTACATACTTTGTGGCATACTCATTTTTCCATTTTTCCTACTGTTGTAAGTATTCGTCGCATAGAAATCTGTAGAGGGGGACTAATGTAGATCACATAGAATTCATGTTTGGGTACATGTTGTTGTAATTATTTATCTATTCTGGAATACCATGCTTTGGGGGCCTTTTTGAGACCATACAATGCCTTATTCAACCTGCAAACCTAATTTTCATTCTCTGACAACTGAAATCCTTTTGGTTGCTCAATGTAGACTTCTTCATCTAGATCCCCAATTAGGAAGGTTGATTTAATTTCCATTTGATACACTTTAATATTCTTGGAGCATGCATAAGTGAGGATCAATCTGATTTCTTCCATTCTAGAAATTAGGGAAAACATATCTTCAAAGTCTATACCTTCAACCTGAGCATATCCTTTACATACCAACCTTGCTTTGTTCTTGGTAACCTATCCATCTTCATTCAATTTGTTTATGAAGAGCCACTTTGTACCAATCACTTTTTTGTTCCTTGGCCTTGGAACCATTTCCCAAGTGTCATTATTCTATATCTGATCTAACTCTTCATCCATGGCTTTGATCCAGAATTCATCCTTCTTGGCTTCTTCAAAACTGTTGATCCCAATTGTAGATAGTATTACTAGATGCAGTTGTTCTGGTGAACGAATTCTTCTCCTAGTTTCAAATCCTACATCTTATTCCCAATAATCTGACCTGGTGGATGATTCTTTTGTATTCATCTACTAGGTGTCTTTAGAAGAACTTGAATATCTTGTTGTTCTTGCCCTTCTTCTAACTTCTATTCTTCATCTTCCTCTTTTGCTAATTCTTCTTCCTTTACTTCTTCTTAATGAATCTATTCCATTGAATCCTTTCCTTATTCTTTTATCTCGCGTCCACCTATCTCATCAAATGTCGCATTGATGCTTTCCACAATTTTGTTGAGCGTTAGATTAAATTTCCTTGTGATTAAGTACCCAACAAGTATACCTTTGTCAACACGATTCAAACTTTCTAATTTTTACATCTTCTCTTTTAATGTAGCATTTTCTTCCAAAAAATATGAAATTCTTCACATTCACTAGTCTTCCTTTCCATAGCTCGTAAGGAGTTTTATCACAGTTATTTCTGACCATTCCTCTGTTTTGAATGTGAATTGTTGTATGCATTGTCTATACCCAAAAGACGTCTATCAACTTGGAATCCATTGACATATTTCGAGCCATTTCCTCTACTATCATGTTATTCCTTTAGATGTCTCCATTTTGTTGTGGTGTCCTAGAAACAGATAATTGCCTCTTTATCCCATGCTCATTGCAGAAGTCCATAAATTCCTTTGAAGTAAACTCTCCTCCATTGTTCGATCTCAATCATTTGGTTTTCGAATCTATTTCATTTTCAACCATCTCCTTATACATCTTGAAGTTCTTGAATGCTTTTGACTTCTTCCTAAGAAAACAAACTACAGTCATTCTTATACAGTCATCAACCAATAGCATAAAATACTACTCACATTTCAACCCCTTTATTTTAGTTGGTCCAACTAGATCAATATGCAGAATTTCCAGTGGTTTTGTTGTGGAGTATTCCTTTGATTTGAACTTGGTATTGGTTTACTTTCTATAACATACCAGTCTACAGAGCACACTTTTATCGACTTATTCTTTGAGGACACTTGCGTGCAAGTGATCCGGTTATGGCACATTGTGATTTCATTTCGATTATGGATTATACATGATTATGATGATGATGTGTTGTGACTTATTGTAGTTTGATATATATATGTATTGATAGATGCGATTGACGACTTTACCTTAGTGTGCGGGTCATATGACAGGTTATGGATGTTGATGGAATCAATGGACCTCCTTGGACTCCGAATTGAGTCAGGGAGTGGATTGTATTTTGTTTGAGTATTTCATTTTACACATATGTGACATATGATTGATTATAGTTTGATTTTGTATATGGATCATTGATAGTGTTTTTTCAGTGGATGCAGGCTAACGATGCAGGCTAATATGACTCACATAAGGAGTAAAGGGGCCATGCACAGAAAACCAAACATTGAGGGAGAGGTGTGGTAGAATCCCTGTCACATTCTACTAGCACTCCCATCATGGCTCGAATTGTAGATTAACGATTACCTAGTTTGAGAGGTCTATGATGTCATGAGGGCAGACTGAGATAGTCACTCATGAATATTTCTAAGGGGTGCACAATAAGGTGGAGTCCTTATTCCTTACAAGCCCTTAGTCTCTCAAAAGGTCAACCGAGTGGAGTGTTGACTCCAAGGGTTGGACAAAATACCAAAACCAGTCAAAGACGAATGGCACCCTTGGAGCACAGAGATGTGTCTTAAAGGGCATGTCGCTTAATTTAAAACTTGAGTCAATAATCTAGGTGACCTATAAAACATTGATTTGATTTGACATTGTCGGATTTAAAATAATTAATTAAAGAGTGATTTTATTAATTATAAATCCCAATAAACGTCTAAGCATATTCTAAGACTAAGCCTAAGTCAAAGTTTAGTTAGGGGAGTAAACTAAACTTATTTAAAAGAAATAAGATAAATCAATTTAAGAATTTAAATAATGAGAAAATCTAAATGAAATAATGCACATGTGTGCATGAAATTAATAAAATGAGATTTTAAATTAAGAAATAAATAAAGTATGAGAGAATAGGTGTGCACATAGGATGGTATCTAGAGTCTAGATACCACTAGTATAACTAGAATAAGACTCCTAATCAAAATCTAACTAAGATCTAGTTAGGAGACACTCATTAATTGAGAAACTGGGGAATAAAGAGACAACTAAAAGCAATTTTAGGAACACGTGGGGGAATGTGAGGGAAATTGACTTTTAATTAAAATAAAATGTGTAATTACTTGTGCAACTTGGGGTGAGGATGACAAGTGTGAGGGTGAATAATCCTAATTTATTTAATTAAAAAGTTAACTAATTGTGCATGTGGACATGTGTCAATAAGGAATCTCCTATAAAACAAATGGTCTAGATGGGAAATGGAGCACACAGGTTATTGGTAAAGTTATGCTGCCAAAATATTTTGAGACTATGTTTTACTTGTGATAGTTGGGAAACCAAGTTTGAGGATAGAGTGGTAGCTCTCCCTTGCGAAGAAAACTTGGAGCTATAGTATTTCTGTTTTTTGTGCTTTTCCCCTTTGCAGCTCAGGGGTATAAGGGGGAAGAAGGGTACACCTAGCGTTGATTGGGAGGTACTAGTGAAGTCTCTGTGATTACCAAGCGAGAGGAAGGAAGGAGTTCCTTTTTATGAAGAACATATTCGACTTCATTGTCTTCGGTTACGGTATTCCTATTTGAGTTTTGTAATTTTAATAAGTTTAATTTGTATATATATAGTTTAGAAATTTCTGAACCTGTGTTGTAAATCTGATATCGAAATGGTGATTTCTTGATGGATTTGTGTAATCAAACAAAAGAAATTCTAGAATTTGATGTCATTTCAAATTCTTAACTAAGTATTTTGCAATTCATGTTTGCTCTCTTTTCAAGTGCCCATCCTTTTTATTCTACTTGTTCGCTGCTAGATGGATTAGAAATTGAGAAAGTTATAAATTATTTATTTTCTTCTAGTTGATGTTAACCAAATGCGAGTTCTTCTTGATCGTTGCCATTGTTTCACTTGCCAGAAATTTATTTTATGTTGTCTTGTTGAACCAATTTCCCAACACAAATTTGTAGTTTCATTTCCTTACTGCTTGAATAATTGAAATTTTGGAATGGAATTCGTGGTGATTCAGAAATTTAGACTTGATTTATGAATTGAATCTATGTGGAAGTTGTTGTCAAGCTAATGTATGATCAGCCATTTACCAACAAAATTGTAGTTTCTATTATTTACTGTGTAAATGGTTGAACCTTTCTGGAAAAAGAAATCTCATGGTGACTCTAAATCTAGATTGGAAACTTGATGTGATTCTTTGTGGTTACTATCAAGTTTTATTACTAATTCAGAATTTATTTTTATGAGACTGTTACCCAACGAATGAACAACTCAGAATTTAGTTATGTTGTTTCTTCCTTTTATTTTCCATACATCAAAAATTTGATTACTCCTTTAAATCTTAATAAATGATGAGCCTACATGTACATTTCCATATCAAGTGCATTATTAATTTACTGTCCATCCGTTAATATTTTCAATCAAGGAGCATTTTCATTTCCCATTGAGTTAATTTCAAATTTTATCAGAAATTAGTGTCGGATCCAGGACCGGATCAGGCGCCAGAAAAGATTTCGGATCAGGTGTTGTAACAGGATGTGCATTCTTTCAAGGACTGGATTGGGAGTGTACAACTCCTGATTCATTTCTCTGTTCCTTAGCGCCTTGTGTTTGAGTTGGGCGTTGGCTGTTGTGTGTTATATAAGTTGGGTTGGGAAAAAAATCTGATGAATTGATTGACACTTGCAAACCCTTATTCAAATTCTAAATTCTGAAAATAAAATTTTGTTTACAATGTTTTGTACAGTTCTGAATCCATTTATGATTCAAAAAGAAAACTAGATTTGTTGCTCATTATAGTTTTGAAGACTCTGAACTTTATTTTTAAATCGTTCTACTGGTGGGGAATTTCGTGTTGATTTTTATTAATTGGAATCATTTCATAGTGCAAGATTTGAATTTGCATCTTGATATAATCTTTTAAATCATTTTTTTTGTTTTGATACATGAATTTCATGGTTTGTTTCTTTTGATTCAATCCATTTTTTCTAATTCTTGGGTCTCTGTTTTAGTCTTTGATCACCTTGAACGGTTTTCCTCTTGTGCCTTTGAACCTCTACCATTATCAGATTGCAACTCCTACCATTTTTCGAAACCTTTATTTGTTGTGTGTTGATTTTAATTTGAATTTATCATAAATTTAATTATGTTTCAAGGTCTGGAACAAGTGTCAGATTAGGTGTCGAATCAAGTGCTGGAATAAACGTCGTATCAAGGGCCAGATTAGATTCCAGAACTCTGTTGGTTGAGATATTTGCATGTTAGCCTTCTCACTTAGGTTCAGTTCCTTTAGTGGATTTGTTGTTTACTCTTAAATAAAGATTTGAAGTGATTGATTCTTCTTTTAATCATCTTATATAATGCTTTGTAAACTAGCATGTGAAACTTTATTGATTCTTAAATATGAATTTATCTTCCTAATTTCTTAAAATGAATATGTAATTAGTTAAATTCTTGATATATTACTTGCTATGATGAGAACAACTTTATACTTGGTTATGAAGGTTGTATAAATCCTTATATATTGTTTAATATGATGTTGACCTTCTTTAATAGTTTTATAATGTTTATGTAATTTAAGGAAGCATTGATTTGGTATGTATAGTTTAATAAGATTGATCTTCTTATAATTTTCTTATAGTTTGTAATAAATAGGTAAAGTAGCATTTGAGTATTCTTATTGCTTAATAATGGTTGAGTCTTCTATTGTTCTTTTAAATGGTATGCATGTAGCTTGAATGCTTATTATTGTTATTTATGATTAATTTTGTATAGTTTAAAAGGGTACTTAAAGTGGTATTGAATCCTTATGTTGTGCATAAGGAAGACATTTAATTTTCTTATGGGATTTCATGATTGGAAGTGTACCTAGTATTTGAATTACTTTTTATTCTTAATTAAATTATATCATGTTAGTAAGGTACATGGTTGAGTTACATAGGGGTTGTAATTATTGCAGATGTTTTGATTCTTAATTGATGCTTGACCTTGATTGAGCATGAATTGACAAGATACTAATGAATATTAGAATTAAATCCCTATCCACTCCTAAGATTGTACTTATGCTCTTGTGTTTCGTACCTTCTTTAAGTATTATCATCTTGCTTTATTGCACTTAATTTTGCATAAAATATTGATTAAGTATAGTAGGGTATTCCATTGTACGTGAGGAATTGAAGGATTGATATGGCTGATCAATCCAGTATTCATTGTGGTTTATGATTAGATTAATGAGATTTAGATACCTCCTTGTTCCTCATAGCAATCGTTAGTCCACAGATCTTATGTGGTCAAAATCAATTGGATGAATCCTGGACTTGAGCATTTCTTATGTTTTTTGGAGATCCTAACTGTGCAGGATAGGTTGGGTGGGTAGTTTCCTTATGTTATCACTTGAGATATGTTTGATTGAATAATAGTGATGTTGCTTTTAGTTGGTTGTGATGAAATTGATTGTGTAGTTATTAATTTATGTTGTGACACTTGTCTCTTGTCGTAACGTTTGTTTGTTTCAAAAAACATATATTACCTCTTTTGTACATCACTTTTGTTGTCGTAATGAAGGAGTTGTTACACTTTCCTTGTTGACAATGATTGCATAATGTGTTGGTTGGCTTCATGATATGAGGCATTTTTATAACTGTTTCCTTTTTGTTTACCTTCACAAGATTATCAAAATTTATGTGACCCATTTTTCTGTTCCATAGCCAAACTGCATCTTCCTTTCCTAAAAAACACTTTTCCTTTCCAATTTCACTTAGTACATATATGTTTCTTGGAGTTCTCACAGCTGTCGCCACCACTCTGCCTGAACCTTATTTTCTTATCTCACATTTATGTGAATCAAAAAGAAGTTTGTGACCTTGGTCAAACATTTGAATTACATTCAGAGTATTGTGTTTCATATCTTCCACTAGTAAAACATTTTCTGCCTTGGTATCCTTACTTCCAATCTTGACTGTGCCTCTTCCAATGATTCTTCCTAGGTTGTCATTTCCAAAATATAATGACCCATCTCTTTCCTTTTTCCAAGTTAGAAACATGTCCTTATCACCTGTCATGTGCTTTGAACAACCATTGTCAATATACCAACCATGTTTCTTGTGTTGAGCTTGTAGCGCGAGTGTGCATTCTTCATTGTTGTACTCATTTTTCTTCCTTATCCATATTCTTTGAGGTTCATGTCTGTAACTGTTTTTGTTATGTTGTGATTCACTTGGAGCAACTTTCATTCTACAATCTTTGGCCTTGTGTCCAAATGTGTTGCACTTGTAGCATTTTGTTTCAGTACTCAAGGATTCAAACCTGTTGTAGCTTCTGCTCTGTGTTTCACTAGGCCTTCTTGAATAACCATTTCATGCACAAATTTCATGGTTGTTTCTATTCCTATTATTTTCTCTGCAATTACAGCCTTATGTCCAAAATGCTTACATGAATAACATAGTCCAAGGAAGATAGTTTGATACCTGAGAGTTGAATATCTTCTGAAAGAAGTTACTTGATGCAGACCCCCCTTCTCTCCTAAGGGTTGTGCGACCTCCTGGTCTAGGATCGATCAAGAAACTAAGTCGGATCGACTCTTTGGGTCTCTGCTAGACTCCAAACCCACTTACATAGGTCATTTCTCCAAACGCGCAGGTCGTTTGAGACCCACGGGTCCTCTCCTGAACATTGTCCAACTTCCACTCGAACTGGCCTCTTAGATCTTCCCAGGCTAAGCACCTTCACTTTCATGACCACGACCGTGACCACCTGCCTGACCAACAGGCACTTTGCAACTTCGCATGTTCTGTGTTTGCACCTATGCCAACCTTGACTCTCCAACTCCCGAAATCCCGAAGTGGGGCCTAGCGCGGGATAGCTCCTCCCTTAATATTCGGTGATATGACCCCTCACTATGACCCAGGGCCAATATCTTGAGCGTTTCGTGGTTCACATCCCCGGAAGGTTTTGTTCGCTCATCCTCCCGATTTCCTAAACTCGAAATCTGGGCTTCACTCACATAATATCAATGGTCCAAAACCCATGTGATTCGACGGTCCTGCTTCCTCCTTCGAGAACTCGTAACTTTGCATTTCCTGAAGTTGGAGAAATTCTCACCTCTCTTCTCCCGATATCTGAACTAGCGAATTTCTTGGGGACTAGATCTACGGCCCACACCTTTCCTCCGATCAACGGCTATGATCGTTTTGCGGACTTGGATTTCATGATTTTGCTTTCCCTGTGCACTTCCAAGGGTTAAATTTCGTCCACTTATCTCTGGATCCAACAACTGTTGGTCCAGGCGCTCAGATATAATGGTCCAGATCTGATCTTCTCCTCGCGCTTCCTCTTGTCATTGGACATTGATCTAACAGTCCAGGTTCCCTCTGCAACTGAACTAACGGTTGTTTCTGCTCCTCCTCTTGAGCTTTTCTTCGTCTGACTCAGAAAGTTCTTAAGTCTTCAAAGGTCTCTACCTTTGAAGTTCCTGTGAGTCTGTCCTTCAAACTTCGACTGTGCTTCTAAAAAGCACTACTCCTCCTGAGCTTGGTCTCATGAAGACTTTGACTTCCCATGCACTCCTTGCATTCAGGGATTTTGATAACTCAGATCCAAAGGATTTCTCAAAGAGAAATTCCTCTCGCCCTCCTGGCGTTCCCCTTTTTCTCTGTGCAAACTTTGCACCGATTCTTATGCAGGTTCGAGTTCTTGCGAATGACTATGCACACCTTGCACCAGTCTCTTTGCACTCCTTGCAAAGGGAAAGTTTTATGCTATCTCTTTTGAGATTCAGAATTGAAACAGATTTCATCAACACACTCCTTGCGTTCTGTGTGCACACTTGCACCACTCGACAGAAGAGAAACAATTGAAACTTATCTTAGTATTCACAATTCCATCTATTCATGACAAAATTCATTCATTCATTCATGAAAGAACAATAATAGGGAATTGCAAACAATATCCACCCCATGAATTGGATCAATTTTCCTCTGTTATATTCCAAAAAGAAAATGGTTACAACTGTAAATGAAAAATAAAAATACTGAAACTTAGAAATATCCTCCTAACTTGCAGCTAATTTCCAGCTAACTTCCATCTAACATATATCCATCCATCTAGCCTTTTTTGGGCTTACAAATCCTCTATTTATCTCAAAGGGATCTTAGGGTTCCCCCTGACTACTTGTCTAAATCAAAACCTAATCTACAGTTATCGTAGTCCAGTCGCATTCCAGAGTCGGAGTAGAAACTCCCACTTCGCTCGCGATCCCTCAAGCGTGCCTCCAAATATTTTTCCAGTGATGAGTTAAGGCGGACTTCAAAATATCTGTTGTGACTACCAACATTGAGATCCCGTAGAGATTCCCAGACATTGATAGGTCCTGCTCCGTGCGGTTTCCAGTGATGCTCCTGCATCATACTCCCCTTGACAAAAATTCATGGACTCCTGATCATGAGCTCTTGCACCAAATTTCCATGATTCTGGATGTCATATTCATTTTCACAACTGAAATATTCTATTGGGTGTCCCTTCCACTTGACCAGATATTCAAAATAGGTCTTCCTTATGGTTTTCTTGTCGATCCTCTAATCAACAATATTCTCCATCTGTAGTTTTTCTGCTATGGGCATTTGTTTCTCCCACTAAATCTTCTCCTGTCTTCTGATCCCTCTGTGTCATCTTTCCTGTAAGGATACAGGTCTGAAACATTGAATATGGGCGATATGCCCACATCATCTAACAACTCAATCTCATAGGCGTTTGCATCAAACTTCCTTAAGATCTTACAGAATCCTATTTTCTTCATCTTTAACTTGTTATATGTTCCCCTAGGGAACCTTTCCTTCCTGAGATGTTCCAGAACCTGATCTCCTACTTCAAATTGAAGTTCTTTGCGATGTTAATCATATCTGTGTTTTTACTCCTAGTTAGAACTCTGCAATTGTCCTCTGATCTAGCTATGGAGACTCTGTGTTTCTGCAGCAAAATCTTCTACTCCAGCGCTCTTGATCTCACTCTGTTCCAAGTCTCTCAACTCAGATACTCCCCTGGGTTTCATTCCATATAGTATCTGGAATGGGCTATTTCTAGTACTCCTGTTTGGTGAGTCATTGTATGCAAATTCTGCTTGTGGTAGAATCTGATCCCACTTATTATGGTGTGTAGTAACTAGACTCTTTAATAAGTTTCCCAAACTTATGTTTACCACCTCAGTCTGTCCATCTGTCTGAGGGTGATAAGTTGAGCTGAAGGATAATTCTTTCCACAACTTCTTCCATAGTGTTATCCAAAAGTGACCAACAAATTTTGTGTCTCTGTCTGAGACAATGCTTCTGGGTAGGTTGTGAAGTCTCACAACTTCCTTGAAAAATAGATTTGCAACATGCGTTGTGTCACCGATCTTTTGGCATGGGATAAAGTGTGCCATCTTTGAAAATCTATCCACCACCACAAATATGGAATCACATCATTTTTCTGTTCTTGGAAGTCCCAACATGAAATCCATGCTTATTTCATCCCAAGGCATCTTTGGTATTGGCAATGGTTGATACAATCTAGTGTTCTATCTCTTTCCTTTTACATGTTGGCAGATTCTACATATGTTCACAAACTTTATCACTTATGTTCTCATACCTGGCCAATAGAATGAACTTATCAACTATGCAAACGTTTTATCATGGCCAAAATGTCCAACCAATCCTCCACTATGATTTTCCTTCAAAAGGTTATCCCTCATTGAGCATTTTGGTATGCACAACTAATTTCCTTTGAACAACAATCCCTCTTGAATCGTATACTTTTTCCACCAGCTTTTGTTTCTCAGTACAGGATTTGCACATGCTTCGTATGCTTCCTTGAAATCTGTATCATCACAATACATATCCTTAAGGTGTTTAAACCCCAAGGTATTCACCTAGAATTCCTGTAGAATCAAACATCTCCTGCTTAACGCATCAACAACTTTGTTAGCATTCCCAGCAATATGTTTTATGACAAATGTAAAATTCTGCATAAAATCAACCCATTTTGCATGCCTCTGATTCAATTTTCCCTGTCTAGTTATGAATTGTAAATCCTAATTATCGTTATACAAGACAAATTCTTGTGGGACAAGGTAGTGTCTCCAGTTCTTCAAGGCTTGAATTATGGCTTAAAATTCCTTATCATACGTGGAGTATTTTCTCTTGGCCTCATTCATCTTTTCACTAAAATATGCAACAAGTCTATTATCCTGGCTCAAAACTGCTCCAATTGCAACTCCACTTGCATCACATCTCACCTAAAATGTCTTCTCAAAATTTGGCAAGACCAGAATTGGTCATTATTTTATTTTCTCCTTCAGTATATTGAAGCTCTTCTCATCCTTGTCTGTCCATTTAAAATACTTGTGCTTCTTCTTCATTGTATCCATCATTGGTGCACAAATTCCACTGAAGTCTCTAATGAACTTCCTATAGAAGCTTGTTAATCCATGGAAGCTCCTTACCTCAAACATACTCCTTGGTGATGGCCATTCTTTGATTGCTTTCACCTTCTCTAGATCCATCTTTAGTTCATTTGAAGAGATCACAAAACCTAAGTAAATGAGTTTTGTCTTCATAAAAGAGGACTTCTTCAGATTTATCAACATATTCTCCTGTTGTAGTCTCCTCATTACTAGTGACAGGTGTCTCAAATTCTCCTCTTTAGTCCTGCTAAAGATCAGTATATCATCTATATACACAACCACAAACTTGCCAATGAAATATTTTAGTATCTCATTCATCAGCCTCATAAAAGTAATTGGGGCATTTGTCAAGCCAAATGGCATAACAAGCCACTCATACAAACCTTCATTTGTCTTAAAGGTTGTCTTCCATTCATCACCTTCTCTCATTATGATCTAGTGATATCCACTTTTCAAATCTATTTTAGAAAATAAATATTCTCCACTTAAACAGTCCATTAAATCATCCATTCTTGGTAAAGGAAATCTCTACCTGATAGTGATCTTGTTAATGTCTCTTGAGTCTGTACACATTCTCCACCCTCCATCCTTCTTTGGTCTCAACACAATTGGTACTGTGCATGGGCTCAAGCTCTCTCTAACCAAACCCTTTTCTAACAACTCCTGGACTTGGTTCTTCACTTCCTCATTCTCTCGAGGTGTCAATCTGTATGTTGCTTTGTTTGGAAGACTTTCCCCTGGTATCAAGTCAATATGGTGACTAATACTTCTAATGGGTGGCAATGATTTAGGCAGCTCATCCACCACTATGTCAACAAAATTATACAACAATTCCTGAACTTCTTCAGACAAATCCTCCATCGAGGTACTTGTAAGGATAACTCTAGGTTTCCTCACCACAACGAACTACATCTCTTGTTCCTTCTTGACTTCTTTCAGGAGTTCCTTCCCACTCATGAGAAGTATGCTTGTGTTGGCTTCCCCTTTCACTTTCTTCTCTTCTATTGGAAGCAACATGTGTGTTCTACCATTCTTCTATAATGTGTATGTATTCATCCTCCCATCATGAATGACATTTCTATCAAACTGGTGTCCTTTCTGCAGTCATGAGACTTTGTATAGCTCTGGGTGTGCAGTCGTCTCCATCTCCAATTTATCCACCATCTCCATGGATACTAAGTTATCAGTTCTTCCACTGTCAATTATCACTTTTCATACTCTGTCCTTAGTCTTGCAAGTTATTTTGAAGAGACTGTTCCTCTGTATCGGCTTCTCAACTTCTGCCTCTAGTTTTAAGAGAACCTTCCCCAACATCAGGGATCTTCCATCCTCTGCTCCTTCTACTTCAACACCTCTTCTCTATGCTTCTGAAATGTGAGCCTCACCTCCTTCTTCTTTATTTTTCTCGGGACATTCCCAAGACATGTGCCATGTCTTTCCACAGGCATAGCATCTTACTTCTCCTCCTCCTCTTCTTCCTCTTCCTCTAGAAGAACTTCTTCCACCACCCTTTATTTCTCAGGAACTTCCTCCTCTTTTTGAGTGACTGTGTGGTTTCTCAGTCTTGTCCTTAGGCTTATGTTTTTTGTCATGGGTAACTGATGCAGGAGCATCGCTCAAATATCAAGCGAGCCAGCGCGTGGAAAGAGAAGAACAGTTGGACAGCGCCAGCATTCAAATTTTGAAACATTGTAATATGGCTGCGCCAAACATTAATGTTTTGATGTGATGAAGCGCACTTGTACATTGTAACAGACCTTGGGCGGATAAGCTCTCGTCCTTAGGTAGCTGAGGCATTTACTTAGATTTAATGCAAGTAGATAGAATAATAACCTGTAGATTAGACAGTTTATCTTTCGAGAGGGAAAACGGAGTATAGACACCCTCCCTTGTATCACTGTAACATACTCAATTCAATTCAGCATTAGCATTGAGAGAGAGAGCAAGCAGAGAACAGAGTAGAGAATTGTGAAGAACCTCCATGTACAGTTATTGAATTAATAGGAAGAGCCCTGATTCAATTCCATGGACGTGTTTGATCTCTGTGTGTTGGTGATACTATGCTTGTGCATGTTTGCCTCGTTCTATGCTTATCTTCTATATGCTGCTTATGTGATTGCATATCAGGTTCGAAACCTGAGAGAGTGAAGGAATGAGTTTCAATTGTTTCTCTGTTTAGGCCAAGAGATTCCTGCATAGAGTGTAGTCGAATTCCTCTATAGAGGGTGCGTCGAGGAGGCTAAACAGTTGAGCTTTCGTTCTCACTTTGTTCAGATTTGAGTCGAGTTATTCGAGCCGAGCAGGTGAGTGCAGGTCGAATCTGAGTCTCAGTAGTAAGTCTGAGAAAGGGAAGGTCGAAGCTGTTGCGAGCGTGAATGCACAAGGACCCAGAAAACTTCATCACTTTTGGAAGTGGTTGAAGACCCAACACAGGGAACGTGTTCGAGAAAATCCCTGAGGAAGTCCGAGTGGAAAAAATCTCCAGAGAGATAGTCCCTTGTTTTCAGTTGCACAGGACGAAGGTGGCGAAACGGAGGATTCTCCAGAGGAAGAGAATCGACGAATTGAAATTGTCGTGAAGACTCGCGAAGTTCTGCGGATCGTTGGATCTGGGAGAAGGAGTGAGGAGGTTAACCCTCAGGTGCAGGAAGGCTCATTTTCCGTCGCATATCGGCAAATCGGGGTTGGCGAGTGCTGGAAACCCATGCACATCGAAATCGTGAAGCGCGATTCCCTGATTTGATCAGAGTCGTCGATCCCTGGAGGGAAAGGTGGTACGAGACCCAGGGGAGTCGGGACTCGGCACTTCGACGTTTTCAAAGTCGAAGGGAGCACGGAGAGATAGTGAGGTCCCGAGTCGCGACGGGTCCCACGGAGGTTGCGTGGAGTATAACACATGGCATCGGCACCTCGGTACTCGGGGTTTTGAGATACAAGAGCTCGGCAATCACGAGTAGCGATACCCCGAGGTTGACCATTGACCATCGGGAATCGGGGTTTCGGTGTTTGTTCACCCAAGGACAGAGTTGCGAAGCCTCGCGATATCGCGAGATCCGGTCTCCCGACACGCGAAGAGGAGATTGCCGAGAAGACTGTGGGCGAGAAGTTCCCGAGGGGAATTGGAAGGGCTTGGACCCTTCGAGCCTGCGAGTAAAGAAGGTCCTGGTGGAGTGACTGTGCCGTCGAGGGTGGAGTTGGCATCAGAGTGGTATCATAGCCTTGGGGATTGAGTTCTCTTTGTTCAGGTAGCAGAGAGTAGCAGCAAACAAAATGTCGCCCCGGAGGGAGAGGCAGTCACCTGATCGTGAAGATAGGGACGCGCGAAGAAGGGGCAGGCCAGCAGGTAATGCTGAGATGGAACGCCAGATGCGAGATCTTCGAGTGAGACTCGAGGAGATGGAGACTGCACAGAGGCGTGGAGCTGGTGCAGTGGAGTTCAGCGATTCCGAGGTTGAAGAGGAAGCTGGACATGCGGAAGAAGAGGTCACAGCAGAAGATGCCTCGACAGAGAGGTTGATAAGAGCCATTTCGAGGATGAGCTCGAAGACAAAAATGGACATCCCGACTTATGAGGGGAGTCTAAATGCAGAGGAGTTGCTGGATTGGATTCGAGCACTCGATACCTACTTCAATTATGAGGACATCGAAGAGGACAAGAAGGTGAGACATGCTGTCANATCAACCTCTCTGTCGAGAGGTTGATAAGAGCCATTTCGAGGATGAGCTCGAAGACAAAAATGGACATCCCGACTTATGAGGGGAGTCTAAATGCAGAGGAGTTGCTGGATTGGATTCGAGCACTCGATACCTACTTCAATTATGAGGACATCGAAGAGGACAAGAAGGTGAGACATGCTGTCACCAAGCTGAAGGGACATGCAGCCTTATGGTGGGACGAGTTGCAGGCGGACAGACGTTCCAAAGGCAAACAGAAGATCAAAAGTTGGGATCGAATGATCACCAAGATGAAGGCGAAGTTCATTCCGAGGGATTATCAGATCACTCTGTTCAGGCGTATGCAGAACCAGAGATAGAAGTTGATGTCGGTGAAGGAGTACACCGAGGAATTCTACAGGCTCAACATTCGAGCTGGTCATCAGGAAAATGATGAAGAAAAGGTGGCGAGATATCTAAATGGCCTCAGGTATGACATTCAGGATGAATTGAGCATGCTAACCATCTGCACGGTTGAGGATGCTTACCAGATGGCTCTGAAAGCAGAAGAAAAGCTGAGCCGCAAGCAAGGTCAGCGAGGGCGAGGCCGAAGCCAGCCCAGAGGCAAAGTTGTTTCCCAGGAAAGAACTCAGAAGCTCAAAGAGGATTGGAAGAAACCTCAGGGTAGAGCTGAGAGAGGTGGAACCTCACAGCAGAGACAGCAAATTGTTGAGCCGAGGAGGCAACAAGATGATCAGCAAGGAGGATATGCTGATGCAAATACATTTCCTCGTACCCGGGGCAGAGGAAGAGGTAGAGGAGGAATTATCACATGTTTCACGTGTGGTAAAGACGGTCATAAAGCCATGGACTGTCCAGAGAGGAAGATGGACAGAAGTGAAGCTCACATCGCTAAGGCGCAGTAGGGGTGTGATGTTGAGAGCGAGGATGCGGACAGTGGAAGGTTGCTAGGAATGCATAAGGTCCTTTTGAAACCTGAGAAGGAGGTGGACAGCTCAGTGCAGCGAAGAAGACTGTTCAGAACGGCTTGTACAGCCAAGGACAGGAAGTGCAAGGTCATAGTAGACAGCGGGAGCACCGATAATCTCATTTCGACCGAGATGGTGGAAAAATTGGAGCTGAACACAACTAAGCACCCGAGCCCATATAAAGTCTCATGGTTACAGAAAGGACACCGGGTAAGTGTCACTAAACAATGCTTAGTTAAATTTAAAATTGGGAATTATCATGATGAGATTTTGTGTGATGTTATTTCCATGGATGTATGCCACATACTGCTGGGAAGACCATGGAAGTATGATAGAAATGTTGTTCATGATGGGAGGATGAACACATACACCTTGGAGAAGGATGGGAAAATTCACAAGTTGCTGCCGGTGAAGGATAAAGAAGTGAAACCGGAAGTTAGCAACACAATACTTCTCATGAGTGGGAAAGAGCTTCTCACAGAGCTGGAGAAGGATGAAGATCCACAATTCTTCGTTGTTAGGAAGCCGAGAATTGTCCTGACAAGCACAAGAGTGGACGACTTGCCAGAGGAGATTCAGCAACTGCTGGGAGAGTTTGCTGACATCATCGTGGATGAACTACCTCGTTCGTTGCCACCGATGAGGAGTGTGAGTCACCACATTGACTTCATACCTGGAGCAAGCCTACCAAATAAGGCAGCGTACAGGTTGAAACCTCAGGAGAACGAGGAAGTCAAAAGGCAGGTTCAGGATCTGCAGGACAAAGGACTAGTGAGGGAGAGTCTAAGTCCATGTGTCGTTCCAACGGTACTGAGTCCGAAGAAGGACGGAGGCTGGAGGATGTGTACAGACTCCAGGGCCATAAACAAGATCACCATCAAGTACAGGTACCCATTGCCGAGAATGGACGACTTGATGGATTGCCTAAGTGGGGAAAATTATTTCTCGAAGATAGATCTCAAGAGAGAATATCATCAGATCCGAATGAGAGAGGGAGACGAGTGGAAAATAGCATTCAAGACGAACAAGGGTTTGTACGAATGGATGGTCATGTCGTTTGGCTTGACAAATGCACCCAACACTTTTATGAGGCTGATGAATGAAGTCCTGTGGGAATTCATTGGTAAATTTGTGGTGGTGTACCTGGATGATATACTGATATTCAGTAAAACCAGTGAAGAGCACTTGAGGCATTTGGCCATAGTGATGAGGAGATTGCAGCAGGAGAAGATGCTGATCAATTTGAAGAAATGCTCATTCATGCAGACAGAGCTCATATATCTGGGTTTTGTAATCTCGGAAAATGAATTGAAGATGGATCCTAAGAAGGTAAATGTAATCAGGAAATGGCCATCGCCGAGGAATGTTTTTGAGGTAAGGAGCTTCCATGGTTTGGCAAGATTCTACAGGAAATTCATTCGGAATTTCAGCGGGATCAGTGCTGCGATGATGGACACGGTGAGGAAGTGGCATAAGGTTTTCCAGTGGACAGCCGAGGCTGAGAAGAGCTTCAATCTGTTGAAGCGAAAGATTACTGAGCAGCCAATTCTAGTGCTGCCAGATTTTCAGAAAACCTTCCAGGTAAAATGTGATGCCAGTGGGTATGCTGTTGGAGGGGTTCTGAGTCAGGATGAACGACCTATGGCATACTACAGCGAGAAGCTGGATGATTCAAAATTGAAGTACTCCACGTACGACAAAGAATTCTATGCCATTATCCAGGCATTGAAGAAGTGGAGGCATTATCTCATACCCAAAGCATTTGTGTTGTACAGTGATAATCATGCACTGCAATTCGTGAGCCAGCAGGAGAAGCTGAACCAGAAGCATGCGAAGTGGGTAGAGTACATGCATAATTTCACGTTCGTGATCAAGCACATTTCGGGGACTGCGAAGAAGGTGGCTGATGCCTTGAGCAGGAAGTGCTTGTTGCTGCAGGAGTTCAGGGTCAAAACCTTGGGTTTTGAAAATTTAAAAGATATGTATGCAGGTGACGCGGACTTTGGCAACGCATACGAAGCAGCCAAGAACCCAGTTCTCAGGGATAGGAGTCCGTGGATTGACTACCTAATCCAGGATGGATTGTTGTTCAAAGGCAATCAGCTATGCATCCCAGCTTGCTCTATGAGAGAGAATTTGGTAAAGGAGAAACATAGCGGGGGCTTAGCAGGTCATTTCGGGCATGACAAAACATTCGCCAAGCTGAGCGAATCGTATTTTTGGCCAGGCATGCGTGAACATGTGAAGAGGTTTGTTGACAGGTGCAGGATATGTCAACATGCAAAGGGCCGAAGACAGAACACAGGGTTCTATCAGCCGTTACCCATACCTGAGAGGCCATGGGAAGCCATTAGCATGGACTTTGTGTTGGGTTTGCCGAGAACACAGCGAGG
>JASDQU010103865.1:278913-308285 GCA_032191745.1 Picea mariana | reverse complement strand
ACTTAGCTTTCAGTTCTTCTTACCATCCGTAGACATATGGGCAGACGGAAGTAGTCAACAGAAGCTTGGGAGATCTGTTGAGAAGCCTAGGGACGGAGCACCACACCAGTTGGGATCAGATCCTACCACAGACAGAATTTGCGTACAACGATTCAGTGAATCGGAGTACAGGTAAGAGCCCATTTCAGATTCTGTATGGGACACAGCTAAGAGGAGTGTCTGAGCTCAGGGAGCCAGAGCAGGCTGAGACTAGTAGCGCGAGAGCTGAGGAATTCGCAGAGGCGATGCAAGAACTTCACGCAGAGGTGAAGCAGTGATTGCAGAAATCCAACCAGGAGTATAAGCGCAGAGCTGATCAGAGGAAGAGACAGCTTCAGTTCGAAGTTGGAGACATGGTTCTGGCGCATTTGAGGAAGGAAAGGTTCCCGCGAGGAACATACAACAAGCTCAATATGAAAAAGATTGGACCGTGCAAAGTCCTGAAGAAATTCGGGGAGAATGCATATGAGCTTGAGTTGCCGGAGGGCATCGGGATATCTCCGATTTTCAACATTTCAGATTTATACCCCTACAAGGCTGACGAAGCAGACACTGGCACTGAGGAACCAGTGGTCCAGTGGCAGAAGCAATTACCAGTTGCACAGAGACCTGTGATGGAGTGCATACTGGATAAGCGAGCAGGCAGAAAGACCAGGAGGAAGCAATATTTTGAATACCTGGTAAAATGGAAGAATCACCCAGTAGAGGATGCCAGCTGGGAGACAGAGGTAGTGATACAAAAACATGGGTAGACTGTATAGGATCTCATGAGCAGGAGCCCATGAAATCTTTTGAGCCGAGGAGTATGATGCAGGAGCATCGCTCAACTATCAAGCGAGCCAGCACGTGGAAAGAGAAGAACAGCTGGACAGCGCCAGCATTCAAATTTTGAAACATTGTAATATGGCTGCACCAAACATTAATGTTTTGATGTGATGAAGGGCACTTGTACATTGTAACGGACCTTGGGCGGATAATCTCTCGTCCTTAGGTAGTTGAGGCATTTACTTAGATTTAATGCAAGTAGATAGAATAATTAACTGTAGATTAGACAGTTTATCTTTCGAGAGGGAAAACGGAGTATAGACACCCTCCCTTGTATCACTGTAACATACTCAATTCAATTCACCATTAGCATTGAGAGAGAGAGCAAGCAGACAGCAGAGCAGAGAATTTGTGAAGAACCTCCATGTACAGTTATTGAATTAATAGGAAGAGCCCTGATTCAATTCTATGGACGTGTTTGATCTCTGTGTGTTGGTGATACTATGCTTGTGCATGTTTGCCTCGTTCTATGCTTATATTCTATATGTTGCTTATGTGATTGCATATCAGGTTTGAAACCTGAGAGAGTGAAGGAATGAGTTTCAATTGTTTCTTTGTTTAGGCCAAGAGATTCCTGCATAGAGTGCAGTCGAATTCCTCCGCAGAGGGTGCGTCGAGGAGGCTAAATAGTTGAGCTTTCGTTCTCACTTTGTTCAGAGTTGAGTCGATTTATTCGAGCCGAGCAGGTGAGTGCAGGTCGACTCTGAGTCTCAGTAGTAAGTCTGAGAAAGGGAAGGTCGAAGCTGTTGCGAGCGTGAATGCACAAGGACCCAGAAAACTTCATCACTTTTGGAAGTGGTTGAAGACCCAACATAGGGAACGTGTTTGAGAAAATCCCTGAGGAAGTCCAAGTGGACAAAAGCTCCGGAGAGATAGTCCCTTGTTTTCAGTTGCACAGGACGAAGGTGGCGAAATGGAGGATTCTCTGAAGGAAGAGAATCGACGACTTGAAATTGTCGTGAAGACTCGCGAAGTCCTGCAGATCGTTGGATCTGGGAGAAGGAGTGAGGAGGTTAACCCTCANTTCAAAGTCGAAGGGAGCACGGAGAGATAGCGAGGTCTCGAGTCGCGACGGGTCCCACGGAGGTTGCGTGGAGTATAA
Organism: Picea mariana; assembly: GCA_032191745.1. Taxonomy (NCBI): domain Eukaryota; kingdom Viridiplantae; phylum Streptophyta; class Pinopsida; order Pinales; family Pinaceae; genus Picea; species Picea mariana. The sequence continues at coordinate 306,319 of JASDQU010103865.1, read as the reverse complement.
CATGTGGCATCGGCACCTCGGTACTCGGGGTTTTGAGATACAAGAGCTCGGAAATCGCGAGTAGCGATACCCCGAGGTTGACCATTGACCATCGGGAATTGGGGTTTCGGTGTTTGTTCACCCAAGGACAGAGTTGCGAAGACTCGTGATATTACGAGATCCGGTCTCCCGACACGCGAAGAGGAGATTGCCGAGAAGACTGTGGGCGAGAAGTTCCCGAGGGGAATCGGAAGGGCTTGGACCCTTCGGGCCTGCGAGTAAAGAAGGTCCTGGTGGAGCGACTGTGCCATCGAGGGCGGAGTTGGCGTCAGTAACTCCCTTGATTTTGTTTGGGGCTGGGATTTTACCTCTTCCTCGTTGGCTTTGTTTTCTGGCCAACTTCTCCTATGTTTTCAGTGCGAACTGATAAGCATCCTCCACTTTCTTTACTGGCATCATGATGAGATCATCTTGGATTTCATATCTCATACCATTTATGTATCTGACAACGTTTTCTTCATCTCTCTCCCTTCGTCCAGTTCTGATGTTCAGGCTATAGAACTCCTCTGTGTACTCCTTAACTGTCATCCCCTTTTGTCTCAGGTTCTGTAACTTCTTGAACAGATTGATATGATAATATTTGGGCATGAACTTAGCCTTTAACTTGGCTACCATTTTGTCCCAATTCTTTATCTTTTGTTTGCCTTTGCTTCTCCTCTCAGCCTGGAGTTCATCCCACCGCAGTGTTGTGTGTCCCTTTAGTCTGGTGACATCCTGTTTTAGTCTTTTCTCTTCTTCGGCATATTCATAGTCGAAATGTTTGTTCATGGATCTTATCCAATCCAACAGCTCTTCAACATCTAAATTACCTTCATACATTGGAACCTCTATCTTGGTTCTGCCTCCCAATCTAACAATTTCTCTCAGCGAGCATTCTTCGGCAACATCCTCTCTTGCATCTTCTTCAACTTATGTCGCTTCACTCTCTACATCGTTGATTTCTCCAGCCTCAGGTTCTCGTCTCTACGCTACCTCCATCGCCTCTAATATTGCACGAAGTTCTCGCATCTCCCTTTCTACAGCTCGATTGGCCAAAGGTGGTTCCATTCGTCTCCTTGGTGGGATTTTTTTGACTGACTGTCACACACAAAGTACAACTTCGAGTTATTTTGTCTCTTCTCCTTTGCCTATTGTCTGCAAGAAAAAAATTATGCTCTGATACCACTTGATGCAGACCCCCCTTCTCTCCTAAGGGTTGCGCGACCTCCTGGTTTAGGATAGATCAAGAAAATGAGTTGGATCGACTCTTTGGGTCTTTGCTAGAATCCAAACCCACTTACACAGGTCCTTTCTCCAAACGCACAGCTTGTCTGAGACCCATGGGTCCTCTCCTGAACACTGTCCAACTTCCACTCAAATCGAGTGCTTATCTCTTCCCAGGTTGAGCGCCTTCACTTTCATGACCACGACCATGACCACCTACCTGACCAACAGGGTCTTTGAGACTTCACGTGTTGGGTGTTTTCACCTATGCCAACCCCAACTCTCCGACTCCCAAAATCTTGAAGTGGGGCCTAGCGCGGTCTAGCTCCTCCCTTAATCTTCAGTGATATGACCCCTCACTATGACCTTGGGCCAATATCTGGAGCACTTCACGGTTCACGTCCCCAGAAGGTTTTGTTCGCTTGTCCTCCTGATTTTCGAAACCCAAAATCTGGGCTTCACTCACGTCAGATCAACGGTCAAAAACCTGTGTGATCCGATGGTCCTACTTCCTCCTTCACGAACTTGGGACTTTTTGTTTCATGAAGTTGGAGGAATTCTCACCTCTCTTCTCCCGATATCCGAAACCATGAATTTCTTGCGAACCAGATCTACTACCCACACCTTTACTCTGATCAATGGCTATGATTGTTTCGTGGACTTGTATTTCACGATTTTTCTTGCCCTTGCACTTCCAAAGGTTAAAGTCTGTGCACTTATCTATGGATCCAACAATTTTTGTTCCACATGCTCAGATCTAATGGTCCAGATATGATCTTCTCCTCGCGCTTCCTCTAGTCACTGGACGTTAATCTAGCACTCCAGGTTCCCTTCGCAACCGATCTAACAGTTGTTTCCACTCCTCCTCTTGAGATTTGCTTCGTCTGACTCAAAAAGTTTCTAAGTCTTCAAAGGTCTCTACCTTTGAAGTTCCTGTGAGTCTATCCTTCAAACTTTGACTACGCTTCTAAAAAGAACTATTCCTCCTGAGCTTGGTCTCGTGAAGACTTCGACTTCCCGCGCATTCCTTGTGTTCATGGATTTCGATAACTCAAATCCAAAGGATTTCTCGAAGAGAAATTCCTCTCGCCCTCCTGGCATTCCCATTTTTCTGTGTGAACACTTTGCACCAGTTTCTTACGCAGGTTCGAGTTCCTACGGATGACTGTGCACGCCTTGCACCAATCCATTTTCCTCCTTGCAAAGGGAAATTTTTGTGCTATCTCTTTTGATCTTCAGATTGAAACAGATTATGTCAATGCACTCCTTACACTCTGTGTGCACACTTGCACCACTTGACAGAAGAGAAACAATTGAAACTTATCTTAATATTCACAGTTCCATCTATTCATGATGAAATTTATTCATTCATTCATGAAATCACAATAACAGGGAATTGCAAACAATATCCACCCCATGCATTGGATCAATTTTCCTCTGTTATATTCCAAAATGAAAATGGTTACAACTGTAAATGAAAAATAAAAATACTGAAACTCAGAAATATCCTCCTAACTTGCAGCTAATTTCCATCTAACTTCCATCTAAAATCTATCCATCCATGTAGCCTCATTTGGGCGTACAAATCCTCTATTTATCTCAGAGGGATCATAGGGTTCCCCCTAAATACTTGTCTACATCAAAACCTAATCTACAACTATCTTAGTCCAGTCGCATTCCAGAGCCGGAGTGGAAACTCCCACTTCTCTCACGTTCCCTCAAGCGTGCCTCCAAATATTTTTCTGACACTGAGTTAAAGCGGACTTCAAAATATCTGTCGTGACTGCCAGCGTTGAGATCCCGTACCGATTCCCAGACGCTGATAGGTCCTGCTCTGCATGCTCGCTAGCAATTCTCCTGCATCATTACTCTTTTGAGCCCTTCTTCTTCTTCTTGAGGCCTTCTTGTTTTTTACTATTGTTGATTTTGAAATCTAAATCTTCTGGGTGGTGGAGTATCTCTGTGATATTCCTTATCAAACTTATTATCTTCTTCCATCTTAGGAGATCCTCTTACTATCTCTGCATAGCTTCTTGGTTTTGTTTCTTGATCTTTTGTTTTGGATCTTAATCTCTTTTCTGTTTGGTTGTATCCTAGTCTGGAGTTGTCATGATGTGGCCTTTGAATGTTGATAATCTCATCCAAAGCTTTAGAGTTGTTCTGCATGTTTTTCTTTTGAAAGTATTTTCTCTTTCCTATTTGGACATTTATTAGCAAAATGACCAATATGATCACAATTAAAACAAATCAACAGAAGCTTTTCTTTATATTTTCGAGTTCCCTTTTTCATCCTTTTAACGAAGTTGGCCACTTCTTCATCGTCTTCTGAGATATCGTTGTCGCTACTATCTGACTTTTCCTTTAGCATGTCCTTTTTCTTTGTCTTCTTATATGCGTCCTTTGTAACTTGATTGTCTTTATCTATTCCCATCTCATAACCTGTGAGTGTCTGATGCAACTCATCCATGGTTAGTGTAGCTAGGTCCACTCTCTCTTCTAGTGTTGAAATATTTGAATTAAATCTCATTGGTAGGGATATCAATACCTTTTTGAAAAAAACCTATTCCTTTAATTTGTCTCTCATACCTTTGATATTGTTTACTACTTAATTAACTCATTGTTTGGTGTAGGCCCATTGTGGAGAAAAGCAAGACATGGGAGAAATACAGCTAGCAGGAAAAACAACACGTGGAAAGAAAATGTGCATGCAGAGGAGAAAAGCATGTGAGGCATGCATGCAAGAAGACCTAACCATGCTAGGGTTAGTTTTTTGGTAAGAGGATGTAATGGATGGTAAGCCAAAAACATGTATAAATAGGTACCTAGGAGGTCTAGGTTGGGGTTGGAAGACTGTTATTGGTTTTGGTTCAGGGTTTTGGTTGTGGTTCAGAATGTCTGTAAAATTCGATCTCATTTTTTAAGTTGTTGAGATGAGGAGAGGAAATAAGGTATATATTGAGGGTTATATCACAGGCTGAGGAGCCTGGTGTAATCTAGTCCACCTCATTGTAGATCTTGACCTGTTAGATGGAGAGTTGTAATGTGCGTGGTGCTGTAGTTTTGGAAACACCATAATAAAAGAGCAGAGCAGCCAAATATTTGTGGATGTATCCCAGATGGGGGTGAACCATGGTATATCATGTGTTATGTGATTGAATATTGTGTATTTCCTTTATTGTCAATGATTAGATGTTAGAAAAATGCATGAATGACGTAGTTAGATCTGTTATTTTACATGCATGAATAAGAATAACAAAATATTCAATATAAGATGAATGTTAGAGTAAACAAATGAAGATCACAGAGTGTAATCCCAGATCCCCACTCAAGCATGCACTCAATAATAGAAGGAAATAAACACAACAAGTTTTCCTTTTTATTAGTTATCCTGGTAATGTACAATGCTTGCAACCTGCAAGGGTTGTTGTTGTTACAACAATTAAAAAAATTAAAACTATGACCTCTAGAACTATGCCCTATGGAACTATGACCTGTGGAACTATGACATGTGGAACTATGACCTATGGAATTGTGACCTCTGGAATTACGCCCTTTAGAACTATGACCTCTGGAACTGACCTGTGTAACTATGACCTATGGAACTACGCCCTTTATAACTATGACCTCTGAAACTATAACCCGTGGAACTATGACCTATGGAATTATGACCTCTGGAGCTATGCCCTCTAGAACTACCTATGTAACTATGACCTGTGGAACTGTGACCTATGGAAATGTGACCTCTAGAGCTACGCCCTCTGGAACTATGACCTATAGAACTATGTCCTCTGGAACTATGACCCATGGAACTGGGACCTCTGGAACTACACCCTCTGGAACTATGACCTCTGGAACTACACCCCCTAGAACTATGACCTCTGAAACTACACCCTGTAGAACTATGACCTCTGGAACTACGTGCTCTGAAACTTTGACCTGTGGAACTACACCCTCAAGAACTATGACCTCTGGAACTACGCCCTCTAGAACTATGACCTCTGGAACTATGACCTATGAAACTATGACTTGTGGAACTGACCTGTGGAACTATGACCTATGGAACTACGCCCTCTGGAACTATGACCTCTAGAACTATGACCCATGGAACTATGACCTATGGAATTGTGACCTATGGAGCTATGCCCTCTAGAACTATGACCTCTATAACTACGCCCTTTGGAACTATGACCTGTGTAACTATGACCTCTAGAACTGTGACCTCTGGAACTATGCCCTCTGGAACTATGACCTCTTGAACTATGCCCTCTGGAACTATGACCTCTGGAACTAACCTGTGGAACTATGACCTATGGAACTACGCCCTCTGGAACTATGGGCTCTGAAAATATGACTCGTGGAACTATGACCTATGGAATTGTGACCTCTGTAGATATGCCCTCTAGAACTACCTGTGGAACTTTGACTTGTGGAATTGTGACCTGTGGAACTATGACCTGTGGAACTATGACCTCTAGTGCTATGCCCTCTGGAACTATGACCTCTAGAACTATGACCTCTATAACTATGCCCTCTGGAACTATGACCTCTAGAACTATGACCTCTGGAACTATGACCTGTGGAACTATGACCTCTAGAACTACACCCTGTGGAACTATGACCTCTAAAACTACGTGCTCTGGAACTTTGACCTGTGGAACTATGCCCTCCAAGACTATGACCTCTAGAACTACGCACTCTAGAACTATGACCTCTGGAACTATGACCTATGGAAATATGACTTGTGGAACTGACCTTTGGAACTATGACCTATGGAACTACGCCCTCTGGAACTATGACCTCTGGAACTATGACCCGTGGAACAATGACTTATGGAATTGTGACCTCTGGAGCTACGCCCTCTAGAACTATGACCTCTTGAACTATGACCTCTTAAACTATGACCTTTAGAACTACGCCCTCTAGAACTATGACATGTGGAACTGTGACCTATGGAACTGTGACCTATGGAACTGTGACCTCTGGAACTATGCCCTCTGGAACTATGACCTCTTGAACTATGACCTCTAGAACTATGACCTCTGGAACTGACATGTGTAAGTATGACCTATGGAACTACACCCTTTGGAACTATGACCTCTGGAACTATGACTCGTGGAACTATGACCTATGGAATTGTGACCTCTAGAGCTACGCCCTCTGGAACTATGACCTCTTGAACTATGACCTATAGAACTATGCCCTCTGGAACTATGACCTGTGGAACTGTGACCTCTCGAAATGTGACCTCTCGAACTATGCCCTTTGGAACTATGACCTCTTGAACTATGCCCTCTAGAACTATGACCTCTAGAACTATGACCTCTAGAACTAACCTGTGGAACTATGACCTATGGAACTACACCCTATGGAACTATGACCTCTGGAACTATGACCCGTGGAACTATGACCTATGGATTTGTGACCTCTAGAGCTACGCCCTATAGAAATACCTGTGGAACTATGACTTGTGGAACTGTGACCTCTAGAGCTACGCCCTCTGAAACTATGACCTATGGAACTATGACCTCTAGAAATACACCCTCTGGAACTACGACTTATGGAACTGTGACCTGTGGAACTGTGACCTTTGGAACTATGCCCTCTAGAACTATGACCTCTGGAACTATGACCTCTGGAACTATGCCCTATGGAACTATGATCTCTGGAAATCTGACCTCTGGAACTACGCCCTGTGGAACTATGACCTCTGGAACTATGTGCTTTGGAACTTTGACCTATGGAACTATGCCCTCCAGAACTATGACCTCTGGAACTATGACCTTGGGAACTATTCCCTCTAGAACTATGACCTCTGGAACTATGACCTATGGAACTATGACCTGTGGAACTGACCCGTGGAACTATGACCTATGCAACTTCGCCCTCTTGAACTATGACCTCTGTAAATATGACCCATGGAACTATGACCTATGGAATTGTGACCTCTGGAGATACACCCTCTAGAACTACCTGTGGAACTATGACATGTGGAACTGTGACCTCTAGAGCTACACCCTCTGGAACTATGACCTATGGAACTATGACTTACATTGGAGGCGTTTAATTTTACCCAGACATTTAATATTATCCCCCATGCCAAGCGAATATGAGGAGCAAACAATATGACAAAAGAGAAGCTACACGGATGGACGAAGTGACGGTTGAGCTCCATAAACACAATTGTGACGGCTCAACTCCATAAACACAACAATTTAATTGAATTGAATACCAATTTGGGTGCATTTATGATTGTGCAACATTTGTATAATGTGAATGCAAGAAAATTCTTGGGTGTGGGGTTAGGGCCTCTTGGATGTGCATCGCATATGCACTATTGAAATAAATAACATGGTGCTTGGGTATAATTTTTCTCTCAGGTACATAGTCAGTAGGATGAAATAGAAACATCCAGGTTTCAATATAATCTTCTGCAATATGTAAGATGCAATTATGGATATAGTACACAATCTTGGTAGCTATGGTAAGAACACTAAGTTGATACATCAATTGAATTTTCCAGGGCATTCTATTGACGACGAGTTTTTGTAATATCATTTTCAATATAAGAATGCATTATTCGATTGTATTTTATTAACATTAATAGATATCATATTTTAGAATTGTCTTAGCCCCTCTCTGCATCATATCCGATGAATCATATGATTAGGGACTCATTTAACGTTGTCCATGTATGTTTCTAGGATTCAATGTGTGCATGTCCATCTATTTCCATCATCATAATAATACCATATTTTTCACATCAAAATATTTATTGGTTTGGTTTTTGTCTAGATCCTCAAAACAAATTGTCAAATGATTGAAATATACACACAACAATGCCCCCCTCTTATTATGAGGAGAATGTCTATGACTCACAATCCACTAATGCCCAACACAAATTTAACCTCTAGTGGCTTACCTTTGACATACATATGAAGGTCAACACTCCAAATTAAAAGAACATTTAGGTGCCAACCAATGAGTGTTAGTGTTTTATGTCAAGTTGTTCGCCATTGTGTATTTTTGTTGCAAATGATGATGATGATTATCATCCATCAAGATCAACTTTGGTCTATCGGACCTTAAGAAAACAAATGGTGAGAAATTATTTTGTTTACTTTAGAATTTTTTTTGTATTCTCAAAAAGATTGGAGAGAAGATTTGATCTCCATAATTTTGACGAATTAAAAGTTTATGAAGGCTAGTATTATTACAAATATTAGATATGATGAAAATATCTAGTTACTCATTAAAATATAGTAAGGTAATAAGATACATTATTATAGCTTTAAATGTCAAAATGATAATTGGAAGTGCTTTGAGAATTCTAATGCTACCAACCACTAATAAACATAAAAAAAAATCATCATCAATCACTATATATGGATATTTATGTGATGACCCAATGCTAATCATGGTTGTAGTTTGCTTATGGATTTTTATGCAATGACCTCAATGTTAACCTTAGTTTTAGTTTTCTTGTACTCCTATGGATATGATTGTGGTTTATGATAGTTCAAGGTGACATAAAATTCCTTTACTCTATTAAGAGCTAATGATACTAGAAGTGAAAACACAATAACATGGATATTATTGAGAAGAGGTCAAAGAGGTTAACAAGGATGTTGGAAAAAAAATGAAGCAATGAGTTTTAAGGTTCGTGAATTAAAGATCAATGTAGGTAGCTATGCATTTGTTATAAAATTTGAGATCCTTGTTATTTGAAAACTAGAGAGAAGAAGTTATTAATGTGGAGTATAAAAGAAGAATTCTAAAGTAATTCCTATATCTATGATTAGTTATTTATGAACTTGGTAGTGGCGAACACTAAATATCATGGTGTTTTTTAGGTTAGTGGCTAGTAATAAGATATGTGATGGAGTAAGTTAATCTTGTAGCATATAGATTTTTTTAATTGCAATTCAATAAAAAAAAATTAAATATGAACAAAATTTAAAAAAAAATAAATATAAAAAAATTTCTACATAAATTTATTCAAATCATTAAAATTTCAAATCAATAAATATCTAACTTTCTATAATATTAAATAATTAAATTTCAACAATTAAAAAATATATGATTATAAAGTTATTCTATATTATTAAATTCTAACAATTAAAAAAATATAAATTATTATAAAGTTAGAAAACACTAATATATAATTATTGAAAAAATATATCATATTAATTTATAAATTCTAAAAAAATATATCATATTAATTTATAAAATTTAGAAATATTATTATTATTATAAAATATTTTCTTGCCATTTAATTTTATTATAAAATATATTTAACATTTTCTTGCAAATTTCATTCGATCAAATGTACGCAATATGTTCTTTATCTTAAATTTCATAGATCTACTTAGTATGCGGACCCACTTGAAGTGGGAGTTACACGGATGTGAAAGCCAAAATAAAATCCCCCCAAAAAAACAAAACTTTGGATTCAAGATTAGCATGGATTCAATAAGAACTCTTGTCGTAACATAAAGTATTTTTAAAATATTTTTAAGTCTATGCTTTTTGTAATACCTCATGAATCTTTATTCATTCTCGGTGGTGTTAACATGAATATCCTTAAAAAAAAATAGAAATTTGCATATGTGAGAGAGCATCACAGTTGCAGACACTAGCAAGGTGTTGTAGACAGGTAGTATTTCTTCATTTCATATAGCAGTAATTATAACAGGAAGCTTGAGCGCTCCTTGTTTTGTGATTTGCTCGTGATAAGATTGGGTTGAGTGAGTGAGTATTCGGATGGCCATGATTGCAGAAAAGTTGCTTCAAGAAGAACACAATAGTAATATAGGCAATGCTACTAGTGATGATAAGAGGAACAACGATCACATGGCCATGTTTCCCTCGGCCGGAATGGGCCATTTCATGCCCTTTCTGCATCTCACAATAGTTTTAGCAGCCAACTGCAGCTTCTCCTTCACATTTATCACCACCAAAGGCAACGTTTCTCCTTCTCAAATCACACACATCCAGGGCATCGTTTCTTCGGGTCTCCACATTCATGTGGTTCAGATCAAGATTCGATCTTCGTCATCCGAGGGAAGAAAGGACGATGATCCAATTTTTTGTGAAGTGGGAAGCCATTGGGCGCTCTATGGAAGCCCTCGAAGAACACCTCATCATCGATATTCTCAACTCTTCGACATCATAGTGGCCAATTTTCGCCATTATTACGGATTCAGTGCTGACTCCTAATTTACACGTCACCACCAAGCTCAAACTCCCTAATTACATTCTCTTCACAGCTTCAGCATTTACGCTTGGTTTTGCGCTCTACGCCCCCGTTTTGGTCTCTCGGGGATACGACTTCAGCGACAAGGAATTGATATTGAATATCCTCACCTTCCCTCCATTGCCCACAACCCAGATCGCACAAGCTCTTAAGAGAAAAAGCCACATCTTCTATAGAGTCTTCATTTCCATTGGCACCAATCTCCCCAAGTCCTCGAGTATTCTCATCAATATGTTCTCCTAGCTTGAAGCTCTGTTTCTCAACGCCCTCTGGAGTGGAAAGGTAATGGAGGGATTACCGCCTGTGTATCAAATTGGACCCCTATTTCTACCATCGATGTCGATGAAGAAATCCAATACATTAAAGTTGTCGTTGAACCCCGACCAGGATGACGACGATGATACTGCAAAGCGGTGCCTACAATGGCTAGACTTGCAACCCGCTAGATCTCTCTAAAGGTAAATGTCTCTGCAATGCCCAACCTTTTTATTCAAAATTGATGCAGGAGCATCACTAGCAAAGAAAGCACAAGCAGAGGACAGCTGGATATGCACCAACACACATTTTGAAGATGTTTTGAATTCAAAAGATAGAACATTAATGTAATAGATGGAAGGATGTAATTGTTCTTAAATGTTTTGTGGATTGTAATGCAAATCTTGAGCGTCGCTCTCATCTGTTGGTTGTAGTCATTTAATGTAATCAATGTAAAGTAGATGTAGGCTTTAATTCGATTAGATAGCTTGAGGTTGTAGGAGGGAAAACTCAAGAAAGCTCCCTCGTATGTATTGTATTAGGAGAATTCTCATTGCAAGAGTAGAGGCTATAGAGAAAGAGAGCAGAGAAGAACAGAGGTTGTAGAAGTTGTATAGGAAGATAGTTGTTGCTATTGAGCTCATGTACAAAAGCACTTGGATTAATATAAGAATGCTTTGATCCAATTTCATGGTGTTTTATGATTACTGTTTGCATCTATTGAATGGTATGTTTACAGTTTGCTTATATGCTTTGTTATGCATTTGTTTCAATGCTATGTATGTGTGTGATTTCATGTTGAATGTATGAAGTCTATGAGAGGGAGAGTATGTGTTTCAATTGTTTCTTGTCCTGATAATTCCTACAAGGAGTGCAGTGAAAGTCTGCAAGGAATGCGTTGACAGATTCTGGGTTTTACCTCAGAAAATCTCAGGAGAGATAGAGTTGTTATTATACCAACAAAAGTGAAAATATAGCACAGAGCCATGCAAGGTGTGTGCAGGTCGGTTGAAGTCGTAGATTTTTCCAACCCAAGTGAGTGGTTGAATAACTTATGTCGCAAGGAGTGTGTGGAGTTGGAGTGTTTGGATAATCGGAGATTATCATGAAGGCCGCAAGGAGTGCATGCATGATTCCTTGGAATCCTTGAGTTTGCAGCAAGAACCAAGCTTAGGAGGGATAGAGCCTCGAGGAGTTCGAAGGAAGGATGAGGTTTGAAGTCACCTCGTGGAAACTAAGCTCAGAAGGGTTGACGCCAAGTTATTTGGTGAGGAATCTCTAAGAGCCTGAACAGACGGTTGAAATTATCAAAGGGAGAACCACCGATTTCCCGTGGACCATTAGATCCAGTGGAGTTGTAGGAAGGAAAAGGCGAGAGTCTTTCAACACTTGCAATCTCGAGAGGGATAACGGTCATTAGATCCAGAGGAGCGTGAGTCGTTTATTTGGGCGTTCCAGAATTTCGGCATTTCGGGAGTCGGGAGTGCGAAGGAAACAACTACCCGGAAGTCGTGCAACGTGAAATCTCGACATGATCTGGACCGTCAGATCGTGGGAGATTCTAGACTGTTGATCTGTGGTGAAGAACTATCACGATTTAGGATATCGGGAAAAGGGAGGAAAGCTACATCGTGGACCCCTGATACACGAAATATCGACACACTCGAAGGTTGGGACCCAGGTCGCAGCTGAGGGTCACATTAGGAGAATTCAAGGGAGGATCTAGAGATCGTTAACCCATTTCAGGATTTTAGGAACTGGAGGAACCAGGGTGCTTTGTAATGGAAGTCCCAATATCGCAAAACATGACATGCCCTTTTGGGGTTAAGCTTGTGGTCACGCCAATGGTCACGTGGAGTGGAGGTTTACACCTAGTGCTTGTTTGTGTGGATGTAACTTCTAAAAGGACATGTGGTTATATGTGTTGAAGATTCCAGCTGGGAATCAAAGAGCCATTTCGACTCAAACGAATTTGAAGATCCATAAGCCGAGAGATCAAGCGGACCCTGCTGAGGTGGGGGTGTTGCGTCAGGTGGTATCAGAGCTAACAACTTTTGTTTTATGTAGAGGGAAGAATGGGGACAATTGTGATTTAAATTATGCATGGATAGATTGAAACAATGCTGCCAAGAAGACGTCAAGAAAGACAAATGCCCGATCCAACCATGGAAAGGGAAATGAGAGAACTTTGTTCTCGATTAGATGCCATGGAGACAACACAAAGGCGAACACTTGATACTGGAGATATTAGTGAGGCTAAAAGTGAAAATAAAGCTGGAGCTGGAGAAGAAGTCATAGTCAAAGATGCTGTAGAGGATTGTCTATTAAAAGTTGTTGCAAGAATAGGTTCCAGAGAAAAAATGGACATCCCGATGTATGAAGGCAACTTAGATGTTGAGGAGCTGCTAGATTGGTTTAGAGCTCTGGATAAATACTTCGACTATGAGGATATCGAAGAAGATAAGAAAGTAAAACATGTTGTCACTAGAATGAAAGGGCATGCAGCACTGTGGTGGGATGGACTACAGGCTGACAGATGTTGCAAAGGAAAACAAAGAATCAAAAGCTGGGACAGAATGGTAGCAAAGATGAAAGCCAAATTTATAGCCAAAGATTACCATATCAATCTGTTCCGAAGAATGCATAATTTGAGACAGAAAGGGATGACAGTGAAGGAATACACTAAGGAGTTTTACAGATTAAATATCAGAGCAGGTCATCGCGAGAGTGATGATAAAAAAGTCACCAGATATATGAATGGCCTGAGATATGAGATTCAAAATGAGATGAGCATGGTGACAATCAGAACTATGAAATATTCTTATCAGATTGCTTCAAGGGAATAAGTGAAATTGGCCCGAAAGCAAGGTCAAAGGGGCAGAGGTAGAAGTCAGAGCAGAGGAAAACTAATTGCCTAGGACAGAGTACAGAAGCCCAAAGATGAAGAGAAGAAACCACATAACCACCCAGAAAGGGGAGGAAGCTCATAAGGAGGACAGTACGTTGATAGGAACACTTTTCCTCAAGCAAGAGGACGAGGAAGAGGTAGAGGAGGTGAAATAAAGTGTTTTGTCTGTGGAAAGATAGGACACAAATCTTTTGAATGTCCCAATATAAAAAGATATGGAGAAGGTGAATCTCACATTTCAGAAGCGCAAAGGCGAAATGTTAAGGCAGAAGATACAAAAGGCGGAAGATCCTTAATGATGAGGAAAATTCTCTTGAAGCTAGAGAAAGAGATAGAGAACCCAGTGCAAAGAAACAGTTTGTTTAGAACTTCTTGCAAGACCAAGGATAGGGTATGCAAAGTAATAGTTGATAGTGGAAGCACAGATAATTTGGTATCCATAGCGATGGTGGAGAAGCTGGAATTGGAGATAGTTTCACATCCAAGCCCATACAAGGTTTCGTGGTTACAAAAGGGACATCAGGTAACAGTGACTAAATAGTGTTTAGTTGAATTTAAGATAGGGGGATACAGAGATGAGATCTTATGTGATGTTATTCCCATGGATGTATGTCATCTTTTGTTGGGGAGGCCATGGAAATATGATAGAAATGTTTTCCATGACGGAAGAAAGAACACATACACCTTGGAGAAGAATGGTAGGACACATATGTTGCTGCCAATTGAAGACAAGAAGGTGAAAGAAGAAGCAAGCAATACTATACTTCTCATAAGTGGGAAGGAACTTCTGGAGGAAGTAAATAAATAAGAATACATGCAATTTGTTGTGGTTAGGAAGCCTAGAGTCATCTTGACCAGCACATCGATGGATGATCTACCTGAGGAAATTTAGGAACTGCTGGATAATTTTGTTGATATAGTGGTGGACGATTTACCTTGTTCGTTTCCACCCATCATAAGTATAAGCCATCACATTAACCTTGTACCAGGAGCGATTTTTCCAAAAAAAGCAGCTTACAGACTGACGTTTTAGGAGAATGAAGAGGTCAAGAGACAAGTCCAGGATTTGATGGAAAAAGGGTTGGTTAGAGAAATCTTGAGTCCATGTGTTCTACCAACAGTGTTAAGTCCAAAGAAGGATGGTGGATGGAGAATGTGTACAGACTTGAGGGCTATAAACAAAATCACCATCAATTATAGATTTCCTTTACCCGGGATGGATGACTTGATGGATTGCTTGAGTGGAGCAAAAATTTTTTCAAAAATTGATTTGAAAAGAGGGTATCATCAGATTATAATGAGAGAAGGTGATGAATGGAAGACAACATTCAAGACGAATGAAGGATTGTATGAATGTCTTGCCATGTCATTTGGTTTGACGAATGCGCCAAATACTTTCATGAGATTGATGAACGAAGTCTTGAAAGATATCATTGGGAAGTTTGTAATTGTGTATCTTGATGATATATTGATCTTTAGTAAGATGGAGGAAGAACATTTGAGACATTTAGCTCTAGTGATGAGGAGGTTACATCAAGAGAAGTTGTTGATAAATCTGAAGAAGTTGTCTTTCATGAAGACAGAACTCATTTATTTGGGTTTTGGGATCTCTTCGAATGCGTTGAAGATGGATTCGGATAAGGTAAAATAAATCAAATAATGGCCATCGCCAAAGAATATCTTTGAAGTCAGAAGCTTCCATGGCCTAGCCAGTTTTTATAGGAAGTTCATCAGGAATTTTAGTGGAATTTGCGCACCAATGATGGACACGGTCAAGAAAAGACATAAATCTTTTCATTGGACAGAGGAAGTGGAGAAAAGTTTCAATTTGTTGAAAGAGAAGATAACTGAACAACCAGTTTTGGTTCTGCCAGACTTCAGAAAAACATTTCAAGTAAGATGCGACGCAAGTGGATTTGTGATTAGATCAGTCTTAAGTCAAGACAAAAGACCAGTTGCATACTTCAGTGAGAAGTTGAACGAGACCAAGATGAAATATTCCACGTATGATAAAGAGTTTTATGCAGTCATACATGCATTGAAGAAATGGAGGCACTACCTGGTTCCGAAAGAGTTCGTTTTGTATAGCGAAAACCATGCTTTACAACTTATAACCAGGCAGGATAAATTGAACCAAAAACATGCAAAATGGGTTGAATTTATGAAGAACTTTACTTTTGTTATAAATCACATTTCTGGAAATGCTAACAAGGTTGTTGATGCATTGAGCAGGAAATGTTTGATTCTGCATGAGTTTCGTGTGAAGACCTTAGGTTTTGATAGCCTTAAGGATATGTACAGAGATGATTTAGATTTCAAGGATGCTTATGAAGCATGTGAGAATCATGTTCTAAGAGATAGAAGACAATGGATTGAATATATAATTCAAGATTGACTATTATTCAAAGGAAATCAATTGTGTATCCCGAAGAGTTCTATGAGAAAAAACCTTTTGAAGGAAAAACATAGTGGGGGATTGGTTGGACATTTAGGCCATGATAAAACATTTGCGCAGCTGAACAGTTTATATTTTTGTCTAGGAATGAGGACAGATGTCAAGAAGTTTGTCAACATATGTAGAATTTTCCAGCACACAAAGGGAAAAATATAGAATACAGGGTTGTATCAACCATTGCCAATACCAGAGAGGTCATGGGACATGGTAAGCATGGATTTTGTGTTAGGACTGTCGCGGAAACAGAGAGGTTGTGATTCGATATTTGTGGTAGTCGATAGATTCTCAAAAATGGAACATTTCATTCCATGTCATAAAACCAGTGATGCAACACACATTGCAAATTTGTTTTTCAAAGAAGTTGTTTGACTTCATGGTTTACCAAAGATTATTGTTTCAGAAAGAGATACCAAATTTGTTGGTCATTTCTGGAGGACACTATGGAAGAAGTTGGGGACAGATTTATCTTTTACCTCAACATATCACACTCAGACGGATGGACAGACTGAAGTAGTAAATCGAAGTTTAGGTGACTTTTTGAGGAGTTTAGTAGTTGAACATCATAGTCAGTGGGATCATATTCTGTCGCAAGCAGAATTTGCATATAATGACTCACCTAACAGAAGCACAAGACAAATCCCATTTCAGATAATGTATGGAATGCAGCTAAGAGGATTATCTAAGTTGAGAGACGTAGAGAAGAATGAGTTTAGAAGTGCTAGAGCAGAATATTTTGCAGCAGAGATGCAGGAGCTCCACAGTAAGATTAAAGAGTGGTTGCAGAGTTCCAACCAAGAATACAAGCGTAGAGCAGATCAACACAGAAGAGAACTTCAATTCGAAGTGGGAGATTTGGTTTTAGCACATCTAAGAAAAGACATATTCCCAAGGGGAACATATAATAAGCTAAAGATGAAAAAGATAGGGCCGTGTAAGATTTTACAGAAATTTGAGGCAAATGCTTATGAGATCGAATTTCCAGATGGTGTTGGAATATCACCTATATTCAACGTAGCATATCTGTATCCTTATAGAGCAGATGAAGCGAGAGGAGAAGAAAATCATAAGGAAGTTCAGTGGGTCAAACGGATGCTTGTAGCTAAAAATCCACAGATGGAAAGGATCATTGATCAAAGAGTTAGTAAGAAGACCAGGCATAAGACATATTTTGAATATCTGGTAAAGTGGAAAGGACACTTGATTGAACATGCCAGTTGGGAAAGTGAACCAGATATCCAGAAACATGGACAAATAGTGCAGGATCTCATGGACAGGAGTCCATGAATTTTTCAGCCAGAGGAGAATGATGCAAGAGCATCACCAGCAAAGCAAGCGCAAGCGAAGGACAGCTGGATATGCACCAGCACACATTTTGAAAATGTTTTGAATTCAAAATATAGCACATTAATGTAATAGATGGAAGGATGTAATTGTTCTTAAATGTTTTGGGGATTGTAATGCAGATATTGAGTGTCACTCTCATCTGTCGGTTGTAGTCATTTAATGTAATCAATGTAAATTAGATGTGGTCTTTAATTCGATTAGATATCTTGAGGTTGTAGGAGGGAAAACTCGAGAAATCTCCCTCGTATGTATTGTATTAGGAGAATTCTCATTGTAAGAGTAGAGGTTGTAGAGCAAGAGAGAAGAGAAGAACAGAGGTTGTAGAAGTTCTATAGGAAGATAGTTGTTGATATGGAACTCATGTACAGAAACACTTGGATTAATATAAGAATGCTTTGATCCAATTTCATGGTGTTTTATGATTACTATTTGCATCTATTGAATGGTATGTTTACAGTTTGCTTATATTCTATGTTATGCATTTGTTTCAATGTTGTGTATGTGTGTGATTTCATGTTGAATGTATGAAGTCTATGAGATGGAGAGTATGAGTTTCAATTGTTTCTCATCCTGATAATTCCTGCAAGGAGTACAGTGAAAGTCCATAAGGAGTGCGTTGACAGATTCTGGGTTTTACCTCAGAAAATCTTAGGAGAGATAGAGTTGTTCTTATACCAACAGAAGTGAAAATATAACACAGAGTCATGCAAGGTGTGCACAGGCCTAGTTGAAGTCTTAGATTTTTCCAACCCAAGTGAGTGGTTGAATAAATTCTGTCGCAAGGAGTGCGTGGAGTTGGAGTGTTTGCATAATCGAATATTATTGTGAAGGTCGCAAGGAGTGCGTGCAGGACTCCTTGGAATCCTTGAGTTTGCAGCAAGAACCAAGATCAGGAGGGATAGAGACTTCAAGGAGTTCGAAGTAAGGATGAGGTTTGGAGTCACCTCGCAGAAACTAAGCTCAGAAGGGTTGACACCAAGTTATTTGGTGAGGAGTCTTTAAGAGCCTAAACAGACGGTTGAAATTCTCAGAGGGAGAACCACCAATTTTCGTGGACCGTTATATCCAGTGGAGTTGTAGGAAGGATAAGGTGAGAGTCTTTCAACACTCACAAGCTCATGAGGGATAAGCATTCGTTAGATCCATAGGAGCATGAGCCGTTGATTTGGGCATTCCAGAATTTCAACATTTCGGGAGTCGGGAGTGCGGAGGAAACAACTACCTGGAAGTCGCGAAACGTGAAATCCTGAAGTGATATGGACCGTCAGATTGTGGGAGAGTCTGGACCGTTGATCTTTGGAAAAGAAATATCGTGATTCCAGATATCAGGAAAAGGGATGAAAGCTACATCGCAAACCCTCGATACACAAAATCCTGGCATGATCGAAGGTTGGTCCCCAGGTCGCAACTGAGGGTCACATCAGGAGAATTTAAGGGAGGATCTAGAGACCTTCGGGATTTCAAGAACTGGAGTAACTGGGGTGCTTTGTAATGGAAGTCTCGATATCGTGAAACGTGACATGCCCTTTTGGGGTTAAGCATGTGGTCACGCCAATGGTCACGTGGAGTGGAGGTTAATGCCTAGTGTTTGTTCACGTGGGTGTAACTTCTAAAAGGAATTGTGGTTATATGTGTTGAATATTCCAGCTAGGAATCAAAGAGCCATTTCAGCTCAAATGAATTTGAAGATTCATAGGTTGGGAGGTCAAGTGGACCCTACTCAGGTGGGGGTGTTNTTACAAAATTCAAAATATCATGCAATTAATGCATTGTATTGGTCGTCCATCGGCGATCCATGTCATATATCGTAGACGTGATACGGTATATGCCATGGACACATTCAAATGATGGTTGATGAAAGGTGCAGGGAGCATGGTGCATGATAGTTTAAGCTGGCGGCAGATGATACATTAAGATGGCAAGGTAGTCGGCTAGAGCTTTGACGTGATCGGCGACGGGAGTCCAGACACGAAAAAGGGTTGGCGGCAAAGGTCCGTTTTGTTTGGCCTTTAGCCTACGCCTTTTATTATATGGACTTCATGAGGATCTAAATCATGTGAAACATGAACCATACATTAAGTATAATGGTGTTGATGTGAATCAGTAATATTTTCTCAGGTGTTATTCCTCTCCCAAGTTATCAAATGCAACTGAATAAAATAAATAAAAAATAAAAAATAAAACCACAAACATATGAGGCTTGAAGATGGTTAGTTGTATCTTAATGAAGTGAACTTAACTTCATGAATGTTCACATACCCTTTTAGGCTAGTCCTTAATGATGTATTGGCATATTTGTTTCATATAGGGTTATGTATTAATTCTCACAAAATATTAAAATGGGCCCATTGAAGTGATATGTAGTGTTGAATATCCAATCTTTCGATGCAACACTTTTAGTGAAATTTGAAAAAAAGTGAGTTTTTAATTTGAAAAAAAAACTAATACAATATTCCACATATATTTTCAAATGTCCCTCCAAACATTGGTTGAGTGTCTCATTCTAATAATGTTTCTATGAATGATAAGTATGTAGTTGGGATTTTGAAGGGTAAGTATGCAGGTGAAAATCATATGTTTTGTGCCATCCAATTTATCAATATTGATGTCAATGTTCATTGAATCAATCACTAACTCCAACCAACATTATACATCGCTAAGTCCTCTGAATAGGTGTTTCTCAACATTGAACATTGGAAAACAAAATTTTTAAGGGATAACATAATATGCCACATAAACTTACAGTCAATAATCTCTAAAAACAATATTATTAAATGAATAATAGTTGTTTCCACCATTATCTGTCTGTGGATTTTGAATTTAAATATACAAGGAAATGAATGAAATTTTCATGAAACAAGAGAAGTAAATGTTTTTTACCTTATCAGAAATGTTTTTTGGATCATGGAGGTGATATCCCTTCATGCCTAGATTTGTCAAAGACAATAAAAGGTTAAATGACTGAATAATAACTAAACATCTATGAGATTTCTTTTGTCAAAGCGAATAAATGACTGAATAATAATTAAAAATGTATGACGCTCTAGAAATACTAAAAGGGAATACCTCATGCATTATCTCCTCTTGGTTTCGAGAATAATTTATTCTCTACTAAATAGGGACAACCATGTGAAGGTGGAATCTCGTTTGGACCCTCCCCCCTGTTGGAATACTGAGAGGGGGGGGTGAATCAGTGTAAGCACTTTAACCACTTTCAATCACAGTATATATGTAAACTTCAACTTTATCAACAGTGTTCAATATTTATCATTTATGCATTCAGTATATCATTGCACCATAAACAATATTAGTCATCAATGCATAATAACCAACCACAAAGACACAGTACACCAGAATTTACATGGAAACCCAAATGAGAGAAAACCACATAATGTTTTCTTATATATATCAAGAATACATTCATAGGAAGCACCAACTTCCAAATTCTCCAGCACCAACTGGAAGGAGGCACCAACCCCCTGATTTATAGGCACCAACCTAAAGGAATATACAACTCCCTAAATTCTCCAGCTACAACTAGAAGGAGGCTACGACCCCATGATTTTACAAGATCCTAGCCATTATCATCAACCAACCATAGCCAGATCCACTCACATGGATACCAAAACCATCACCATACCATGTGCATCAACCATGTACAAAAACTTGTACCATACCATGTACATCAACTATGCATAAAACTTGTACCATACCATGTACGAAGATCACCAAGAAGTGCCTCTAGAAATGTACCATATCATCATCAACTCATGAAACATAACATCTCCAAGATGTTTCTCAATATCACCAATCATGTCCCATAATATATGCCAAGTGTAGGTACCATAACATCAATGATCAACCATATACCTCAATCGTATACCAACACCATGTACCATGTACCAAGTACCAAGCATCAACTATGTACGAAATGATGTTCCTCAACCAATCACAAAATAATGTGCCTCATACACATGCCACCATGTACAATAGGATATCATCAATGAAGTTTCTCAAGCATGTGATATCATTACCATGACATATACCAAACCAGATACCAAGATAGCCAATATATGCTTCTAATCAATGTACCATAACATCACCAAGGTGTACCTCAAAGAATATGCCCAAATATCCAAACCATGTACCACAATGTACCTCAAGCATGTATCATACCATGTGCCATAATATATGCCTCAATTATATGCCAATATCACAAAGATGTGCCTCTAAAAATGAAACATAACAACCATATACAATGTGCCAAGGATATGACTCAAGCATGTATCAATATCACCAAGATATGAACCTCAACCAAGGACCTCCAAGACATGCCTTAAGCATGTGCCATACCATCCATGATACAAGCCTCAAACAAACACATAAAAGACATATCCTTACTGATGAAGAAGACCTAGTGCATATCATCTCAAATCAACAGACCAACCTAGTGCATATCATCTTCAGCAAACAAAATATGTCATCTTCTTCAAGACCTTTTCCACTAATCTGCAACATGCACACTATCAATCCGTGGATGTTTGCGCTTTGCTCCACTACGACCCGCGGATGTTTGCGCCTTGCTCCACTATGACCTGTGGATATCCTTAGAAAACTAATAGCATCAAAAAATTTCATTTGCTTCCTTCACTACCTCAGACTTCACTTCCTTAGATATGCTATGAATTGTTTTTTTCAAAAGATCACTTGAAAGATACATAATCATTGAACTTGTGTGTGCAAGAATGAGAGTCTTCTTAAAGTGTATTTGTACTTATCCATGTGACTTATTTCCTTAAATTTAGGGTCGACTTGTACTTTCTTGTTATAACCATTTTACCCTTTAATTAATGACTTGCAACTTCTTATTGCAACCATTTAGGGGCTTCTTGACCATTCTTCAGGGCTTTCAACTTCTTGAACCCTTCTTTGAGGCTTTCAACTTCATGAGGGCATAACTCCTCAGATGTGAGGAATCACGTGGCATGCCACCTACCACTGGAAATGTCATGATGAGGATTATCCATCTATGAGGGTTTTGTATAAACTTGAAGTTTTCTTCAACCTCATTTTCCTTACTCAACTTCATGCCTCATGACCACACCTATGGGTTTCTTGTAGACTTCTTCAAAGCGTCTTCTCGTGAGGACTGCGATTAAAGATACACCATAAGGGGACCACTTTGGATACTTCTTCAATTATACCCATCACATCTATTGACATCAATGACAACCACTTATGTTGACATCAATGAAAACTAGATTTCCAACAACATCAATGACAACCAACTATCCAACAATATCCTCCTTTGGCATTGATGGCAACACTCATGCTCCACATGTGACCAATGATCCTCATATTTCCCTTCTCATATTTCTCTCCACCTTTGATATCAATGGCAAAGGGTATATACCTTTGGGGTTTCTCCCCCTATCTTCATGCTTCTAATATTTCTCTTTCTTCCTCTTTGACATCATAGGAAAAAGAGTAAATCCCCCTATTGAAATGTCTCCCCCTTTCTTCATGATACTAATCTGGTCTCTCTCTCTGACAATTTATCTCCCCTTAACTTCTTTACAAGATGTCGTGTATATCAATGTGGGGCTTCTTGTACTTGCTTCCTTTCTTCTCTTCCAGGGTTGTTTGTCCATTGGTTCTTCCTCTTGTAATTCACTGACATATATAAAAAGAATTAAAAAATTACTTGAATTCAAATCTTCATGGCTTTTCAAGTTCACATTAATGACCATACTTTTCAACAATTTTCCTTTGACGGTATGGCTTCTGCTGACAATTTCACTTTCCCTATTTTGTTGTGTCTTTCACTGCTTGTCTTCCTGTGACTAAATTATTCCACTTATCAATATGTTTTCATATACTGTCATATATTTTTATATACCTACCAATGATCTCATACATCCATATATGTCCATCTGTCATAAATTGTCCATGATCCTACTACTCAATTGCACACAATGTTGACACATCTGTCACTTTATCATTCTGAAGACTTCTTTGAATGTTCTGTAACTGCTCACTACATATTCCTTCTTTTCAATCTATCTATTCAATATGTAAATTAGACTCTATATGTCTGTAATAATATGTATTGAATATGTATTGAATATATCGCTACCTGAATATATGCATGGAAATCCCTATACAATCATGAACCTCTACCTATGGAACTGCTAGTTGATACCCGCATAGGTATGTGTTCCAAAAGTTTATCCTTGAACAATCAAACTGTTAAATTACATTATGCACTTATGTCATTAAACCACTCTGAACATGCCTTCCCATAATTTGAAAACACTTCAGACTGCTCAAAAGATAGTTCTCTTATCTGTAGCATTATTGCTTAGAATCCCCCTCTTCAATATCCATATTTCCTTAGAGTCTCCAAGTCAGATGGATCAGAAAAGTGGAGGAAGTCTCCCTAATTTGGAGTAATCTTCATCTTCATAATTTTCCTGAATTTTGACATCTTCCTCTTTATCATCTTCCTGAATTATGACATTTTTCTCTTTGCCTGTAGATTCATCATGATTTTGCATTGCTGCAAATCTTGTGAATACGATCTCTAGGACCTAGTTTTCATTCACATGTTATTCTTGTTTTTCATTTCTTCTCCAAACCTTCATGTATCTGACATATTCCTTTTTCCCTATAGATTTGTCCTGATCTTGTACTACTGCAAATCTTGAGAATATGAATTTTGGGTGTTCTTAGTTCATATGTTCTTCCTTTACTTGTTCTTGTTTTCTTCTCAAAATATTATTATAGCCGATATCAATGTTTTCTTTCATAGAAGTATACATCATGCTTCTAAAATCATGAGCTATGTGTCTATAGTTGTGGAATTTGTAACATTCAATATTGTGTGGGGCCACATACACATTTCTTGGTTGACCATTTCTTCCATAAGCTTTGCAATCTACAACTTTATGCCCAAAGTTATTACAAGTAAAATAATGACCATAAAAGAAATTTTGATACCTGGGAGTGACTGATCTTCTTTGTGATGTATTCCTTTTGAATTCATGCCTTCATTGATCACAATATTCTCTTCTTTTGTTTCCTTCCTAATGATTGAATCTTTTTTAATACCTAAAATTGGACGGTCTTCTTTGATATATGTCTCTTATGTAGCCTTCTTCTTGATTTTTGGAATTTTCTCCTTTGCGGGCTCACATACTTCCTTCTTGGTAGAGTCTTTGATGACTTATGCATAACTCTTAGCCTTCTCTTCATTATTCCTTTCTAGTAACCTATAACATTTTCCTTCAACTTTATTACTGATGATGTGGGGATTTATCTCTATTCAGTGTTCTTGATGATCTTGACAACTTTAATTCTTAATGTGACAACTTATTCTTCAAGATTATCACAATATTCTTCTTTCTTCATCATATGGATCTTCATGACTTCTTCCTTTTTCTTTTCTTCTTCAAGTTGGGTCTTCAAATAGATGATTTATTCTTCAAGTCTTCTTTCGTGTTGACCAAATTATGCTTCAATATTGTTTAAATCCTCAGATCTTTCCTTAAGATGATTTGTCAAAATTTCTTCTCTCTTATTTTCTTCCTGTCTTTGTGATATTGCTTCAACTTCCAAACATTGCTTCTCTTTCAACTGTTCCTTAAGGATTCCTTCAATCACTTTGGATTCTTCCAGCTGATATTTTAGATTCAATACAAACTCCTTGAATTCTCCAAAACTTTCATTTAGCCTGATCTATTCTTCCTTGAGGGACTTGATTTCCCTTCTTTCTTTGCTCATATAAAGCACTGATTAGTGCAGTCTCAAAGTCCATTATGCCTGCTTCACGATATTCTTCTTATGAATCTGTTTGGCATGATGAAGATCCTTCTACTTACTTTTCTTCAACATCTTCTTTATTCTGATTGACATGATCTGGATATGTGATATAATGGGATTCCTTAAAGTATAGATTATTTATATTATCCCAAAGTTCTTAGGCTGATGAACATTGTCCCACTTTGTCTTTTACTGAATCTAGTAATCCTTCCAAGATGAAATCCATTGCTATTTTGTAGTTTCTCTTCAATTCCTTATTGGTTGTAGTCTTTTGTTTCTTTGAATCGGTGTATCATGTAACAAGTGATTGTCAAACATCATACCCATGTTCTCCTATAAATTTTTTCATCTTGTGTCTCCATATCTCATAGCTTAGACCATTCTAACCATCAAACCGTGGTACTCCAATCTCAATGTACTCCATGATCTTCCTTCCAGTGGTTAGAATTTTTTCTTGAAGGAACTGCTCTGATACCAATTGTTGGAATACTTAGAGGGGGGATGAATCAATACGAGCACATTAACAAATTTCAATCATAGTATATATATAAACTTCGACTTTATCAATAGTATTCAATAAATTCAACTTTATCGGCAGTATTCAATATTTATCACGTATGCATATAGTATATCATTGCATCATAAACAATATCACTCATCGATGCCTAATAACCAATCACAGATACAAAATACACCATAATTTATGTGGAAACCCAAATGGGACAAAACCAAGGAATGATTTCTTATATATATCAAGAATACATTCATAGGAAACACCAACTTCCAAATTCTCCAGCACCAACTAGAAGGAGGTACCAACCCACTAATTTATAGGCACCAACCTAAAGGAAGATACAACTCCCTGAATTCTCTAGCTACAACTGGAAGGAGGATACGAACACCTGATTTGCAAGCTCCAACCTAAAGGAAGCTCCAACTCCTTGTGTTCTCTGGCTCCAACTGGAAGGAAGCTACGGCCCCCTGATTTACAGGCTCCAACCTTAAGGAAGCTATGACTCCCTGAATTCTTTGGCACCAACTGAAAGGAGGATACAACCCCCTTTCCTTTCCCCGTCATGTTTCCCTGAGATATAAGTGTAGACTCAAACTGTCACTACCACTGATCAACCTGTAACTGCCACTATCAAGTTGTCACTGTCATTGTCACATCAACCAATCATTGTCACTCTATCACAAAAACCTATATCTGATGATCAACCAATCATCCAACCTATGAATGTCACTATCACTATCATTGTCACTATCTCTGTCACTGATATATTATCATAAACCAACCAGATCCAGATCCACTCACATGGATACCAAAACCATCACCATACCATGTACCAGAACCTGTACCATACCATTTATATCAACCATGTACATCAACCTTGCATCAAACTTGTACCATACCATGTACCAAAACATGTACCATACCATGTACTAAGATCACCAAGAAGTGCCTCTAGCAATGTACCATATCATCATCAACTCATGAACCATAACATCACCAAGATGTGTCTCAATGTCACCAATCATGTACCATAAGATATTCCAAGTGTAGGTACCATAACATCAATGATCAACCCTATACCTCAATCGTATACCACTACCATATACCACGTACCAAGCATCAACGATCTACCAAATGATGTGCCTCAACCAACCACCAAATAATGTGTCTCATACACATGACACCATCTACAATAGTATATCATCAATTAAGTGACTCAAGCATGTGATATCATCACCATGACATATACCAAATCAGATACCAAGATAGCCAAGATATGATTCTAATCAATGTACCATAACATCACCAAGGTGTACCTCAAAGCATATCCCCAAATCTCCAAACCATGTGCCAAAATGTACCTCAATCATGTAGCATACCATGTGCCATAAGATATGCCTCAATTATATGCCAATATCAAAAAGATATGCCTCTAACAATGAACCATAAAAACCATATACAATGTACCAAGGATATGACTCAAGCATGTATCAATATCACCAAGATATGAACGTCAACCAAGGGCCTCCAAGACATGCCTTAAGCATGTTCCATACCATCCATGATAAAAAACCTCAAACAAACACATAAAAGACATACTTTTACTCATGAAGA
>JASDQU010103865.1:253173-278024 GCA_032191745.1 Picea mariana | reverse complement strand
TTTTTATTCTTAATTAAATTATATCATGTTAGTAAGGTACACGGTTAAGTTACATAGGGGTTGTAATTATTGCAAATGTTTTGATTCTTGATTGATGCTTGACCTTGATTGAGCCTGAATTGACAAGATACTAATGAAGATTAGAATTAGATCCCTATCCAGTCCTAAGATTGTACCTATGCTCTTGTGTTTCGCACCTTCTTTATGTATTATCACCTTGCTTTATTGCACTTAATTTTCCATAAAATATTGATTAAGTATAGTAGGGTATTCCATTGTACGTGAGGAATTGAAGGATTGATATGGCTGATCAATATAGTATTCATTGTGGTTTATGATTATATTAGTGAGATTTAGATACCTCCTTGTTCCTCATAACAGTCGTTAGTCCACAGACCTTATGTGGTCAAAATCAATTGGATGAATTCTGGACTTGAGCGTTTCTTATGTGTCTTGGAGATCCTAACCGTACAGGATAGGTTGGGCGGGTAGTTTCCTTATGTTATCACTTGAGATATGTTTGATTGAATAATAGTGATGTTGCTTTCAGTTAGTTGTGATAAAATTGATTGTGTAGTTATTAATTTATGTTCGGACACTTGTCTCTTGTCGTAATGTTTGTTTGTTTCAAAAAAAATATAATACCTCTTTTGTACATCACTTTTGTTGTCGTAATGGAGGGGTTGTTACACTTTCCTTGTTGACAATGCTTGCATAATGTGTTGGTTGGCTTCATGATATGAGGCATTTCTATGATTGTTTCCTTTTTGTTGACCTTCACAAGATTATCAAAATTCATGTGACCCATTTTTCTGTTCCATATCCAAACTTCATCTTCCTTTCCTAAAAAACACTTTTCCTTTCCAATTTCACTTAGTACATATATGTTTCTTGGAGTTCTCACAGCTGTCGCCACCACTCTGCCTGAATATTCTTTTTTTATCTCACATTTATGTGAATCAAAAACAAGTTTGTGACCTTGGTCAAACATTTGAATTACATTCAGAATATTGTGTTTCATATCTTCCACTAGTAAAACATTTTTTTCCTTGGTATCCTTACTTCCAATCTTGACTGTGCCTCTTCCAACGATTCTTCCTAGGTTGTCATTTCCAAAATATAATGACCCATCTCTTTCCTTTTTCAAAGTTAGAAACATGTCCTTATCACCTATCATGTGCTTTGAACAACCATTGTCAATATACCAACCATGTTTCTTGTGTTGATTTGTAGCGCGAGTGTGCATTCTTCATTGTTGTACTCGTTTTTCTTCCTTATCCATGTTCTTTGAGGTTCATGTCTGTAATTGTTGTTGTTATGTTGTGATTATCTTGGAGCAACTTTCATTATACAATCTTTGGCCTTGTGTCCAAATGTGTTGCACTTGTAGCATTTTGTTTCAGTACTCAAGGATTCAAACCTGTTGTAGCTTCTGCTCTGTGTTTCACTAGGCCTTCTTGAATAACCATTTCATGCACAAATTTCATGGTTGTTTCTATTCCTATTATTTTCTCTGAAATTATAGCCTTATGTCCAAAATGTTTACATGAATAACATAGTCCAAGGAAGATAGTTTGATACCTGAGAGTTGACTATCTTCTGAAAGGAGTTACTTGATGCAGGCCCCCCTTCTCTCCTAAGGGTTGTACGACCTCCCGGTCTAGGATCGATCAAGAAACTGAGTCGGATCGACTCTTTGGGTCTCTACTAGACTCCAAACCCACTTACACAGGCCATTTCTCCAAACGTGCAGGTTGTCTAAGACCCATGGGTCCTCTCCTAAACATTGTCCAATTTCCACTCGAACCAGGCTCTTAGCTCTTCCCAAGCTAAGCACCTTCACTTTCATGACCACGACCGTGACCACCTGCCTGACCAACAGATGCTTTGCGACTTCGTGTGTCAGGTGTTTGCACCTATGCCAACCCTAACTCCCGAAATCTCGAAGTGGGGCCTAGTGTGTGATAGCTCCTCCCTTAATCTTCGGCGATATGACCCCTCACTATGACCGAGGGCCAATATCTCGAGCACTTCATGGTTCACATCCCCGGAAGGTTTTTTTCTCTCATCCTCCCAAATTCTGAATCCCAAAATCTGGGCTTCACTCACATCAGATCAATGGTCCAAAACGCGTGTGATCCGACGGTCCTACTTCCTCCTTCACAAACTTAGGACTTTGTGTTTCCTAAATTTGGAGGACTTCTCACCTCTCTTATCTCGATATCTAAACCCGTGAATTTCTTGGGGACCAGATCTATGACCCACACCTTTCCTCCGATCAATGGATATGATCGTTTTGCGGACTTGGGTTTCGCGATTTCGCTTGCCCTGTGCACTTCCAAGGGTTAAATTTTGTCCACTTATCTCTGGATCCAATGAATGTTGGTCCACGTGCTCAGATATAATGGTCTAGATCTGATCTTCTCCTCATGCTTCCTCTTATCATTATACGTTGATCTAATGGTCCAGGTTCCCTCCGCAATTGATCTAACGGTTGTTTCCTCTCCTCCTCCTGAGTTTTTCTTCGTCTAACTCAGAAAGTTTTTAAGTATTCAAAGGTCTCTACCTTTGAAGTTCCTGTGAGTCTGTCCTTCAAACTTTGACTGTGCTTCTGAAAAGTGCTACTCCTCCTAAGCTTGGTCTCATGAAGACTTTGACTTCCCACACACTCCTTGCATTCATGGATTTCGATAACTCAGATCCAAAGGATTTCTCGAAGAGAAATTCCTCTTGCCCTCCTGGTGTTCCCCTTTTTCTCTGTGCAAACTTTGCACCAGATTCTTACGCAGGTTCGAGTTCCTGCGGATGACTGTGCACACCTTGCACCAGTCTCTTTGCACTCTTTACAAAGGGAAAGTTCCGTGCTATCTCTTTTGAGCTTCGAAATTGAAACAAATTCCATCAACACACTCCTTGCGTTCTGTGTGCACACTTGCACCACTCGACAGAAGAGAAACAATTGAAACTTGTCTTAGCATTCACAGTTCCATCTATTCATGACAAAATTCATTCATTCATTCATGAAAGCACAATAACAAGGAATTACAAACAATATCCACCCCATGCATTGGATCAATTTTCCTCTGTTATATTCCAAAACGAAAATGGTTACAATTGTAAATGAAAAATAAAAATACTGAAACTTAGAAATATCCTCCTAACTTGCAACTAATTTCCAGCTAACTTCCATCTAACATCTATCCATCCATCTAGCCTTTTTTGGGCATACAAATCCTCTATTTATCTCAGAGGAATCTTAGGGTTCCTCCTGACTACTTTTCTACATCAAAACCTAATCTACGATTATCTTAGTCCAGTCGCATTCTAGAGTCGGAGTGGAAACTCCCACTTCACTCGCGATCCCTCAAGAGTGCCTCCAAAGATTTTTCTAGAAATGAGTTAAGGCAGACTTCAAAATATCTATCGTGACTACCAGTGTTGAGATCCCGTAGAGATTCCCATACGTTGATAGGTCCTGCTCTGTGCGCTTTCCAGCGATGCTTCTGCATCATACTCCCCTTGAAAACAATTCATGGAATCCTGTCCATGAGCTCCTGCACTGAATTTCCATGATTCTGGATGTCATATTCATTTTCACAACTGACATATTCTATTGGGTGTCCCTTCCACTAGACTAGATATTCAAAATAGGTCTTCCTTCTGATTTTCTTGTCGATCCTCTGATCAACAATATTCTCCATCTGTGGTTTTTTTGCTATGGCCATATGTTTCTCCCACTGAATCTTCTTCTGATCTTCTGATCCCTTTGTGTCATCTTTCCTGTAAGGATACAGGTTTGAAACATTGAATATGGGTGATATGCCCACATCATCCGACAACTCAATCTCATAGGCGTTTGCATCAAACTTCCTCAAGATCTTATAGGGTCTTATTTTCTTCATCTTTAACTTGTTATATGTTCCCCTAGGGAACCTTTCCTTCCTAAGATGTGCCAAAACCTGATCTCCTACTTCAAATTGAAGTTCTCTGTGATGTTAATCGGATCTGTGTTTTTACTCCTAGTTAGAACTTTGCAATTGTCCTCTGATCTGACTATGGAGCCTCTGCGTTTCTGCAACAAAATCTTCTACTCCAGCGCTCTTGATCTCACTCTGTTCCAAGTATCTCAACTCAGATACTCCCCTAGGTTTCATTCCATACAGTATCTAGAATGGGCTCTTTCTAGTACTCCTATTTGGTGAGTCATTGTATGCAAATTCTGCTTGTGGAAGAATCTGATCCCACTTATTATGGTGTTCAGTGACTAGAATCTTTAATAAGTTTCCCAAACTTATGTTTACCACCTCAGTCTGTCCATCTATCTAAGGGTGATAATATGAGATGAAGGACAATTATGTCCACAACTTCTTCCATAGTGTTTTCCAAAAGTGACCAACAAATTTTGTGTCTCTGTCTGAGACAATGCTTCTGGGTAGGCCGTGAAGTCTCACAACTTCCTTGAAAAATAGATTTGCAACATGTGTTGTGTCACCGATATTTCGGTATGGGATAAAGTGTGTCATATTTGAAAATATATCCACCACCAAAAATATGGAATCACATCATCTTTTTGTTCTTGGCAGTCCCAACACGAAATCCATGCTTATTTCATCCCAAGGCCTCTCTGGTATTGGCAATGGTTGATACAATCTAGTGTTCTATCTCTTTCCTTTTACATGTTGGCAGATTCTACATCTGTTCATAAACTTTATCACTTATGTTCTCATACCTGGCCAATAGAATGAACTTATCAACTGTGCAAACATTTTATCATGGCCAAAATGTCCAACCAATCCTCCACTATGTTTTTCCTTCAAAAGGTCATCCCTCATTGAGAATTTCGGTATGCACAACTGCTTTCCTTTGAACAACAATCCCTCTTGAATCGTATATTTTTTCCACCAGTTTTTGTTTCTCAGTACAGGATTTGCACATGCTTCGTATGCTTCCTTGAAATCTGTATCATCACAATACATATCCTTAAGGTGTTTAAACCCCAAGGTCTTCACCTGGAATTCCTGTAGAATCAAACATATCCTGCTTAACGCATCAACATCTTTGTTAGCATTCCCAGCAATATGTTTTATGACAAAAGTAAAATTCTGCATAAAATCAACCCATTTTGCATGCCTCTAATTCAATTTTCCCTGTCTGGTTATGAATTGTAAATCTTGATTATCACTATACAAGACAAATTCTTGTGGGACAAGGTAGTGTCTCCACTTCTTCAAGGCTTGAATTATGGCTTAAAATTCCTTATCATACGTGGAGTATTTTCTCTTGGCCTCATTCGGCTTCTCACTGAAATGTGCAAAAGGTCTATTATCCTGGCTCAAAACTGCTCCAATTGCAACTCCACTTGTGTCACATCTCACCTGAAATGTCTTCTCAAAATTTGGCAAGACCAAAATTGGTCGTTCTATTATTTTCTCCTTCAGTATATTGAAGCTCTTCTCGGCCTTGTCTATCCATTTAAAATACTTGTGCTTCTTCTTCATTGTATCCATCATTGGTGCACAAATTCCACTGAAGTCTCTAATGAACTTCCTATAGAAGCTTGTTAATCCATGGAAGCTCCTTACCTTAAACATACTCCTTGGTGATCGCCATTCTTTGATTGCTTTCACCTTCTCTGGATCCATCTTCAGTTCATTTGAAGAGATCACAAAACCTAAGTAAATGAGTTTTGTCTTCATAAAAGAGGACTTCTTCATATTTATCAACATATTCTCCTACTGTAGTCTCCTCATTACTAGTGATAGGTGTCTCAAATTCTCCTCTTCAGTCATGCTAAAGATCAATATATCATATAGATACACAACCACAAACTTGCCAATGAAATTTTTCAGTATCTCATTCATCAGCCTCATAAAAGTACTTGTGGCATTTGTCAAGCCAAATGGCATAACAAGCCACTCATACAAACCTTCATTTGTCTTAAAGGTTGTCTTCTATTCATCACCTTCTCTCATTCTGATCTAGTGATATCCACTTTTCAAATCTATTTTAGAAAATAAATATTCTCCACTTAAATAGTCCATTAAATCATCCATTCTTGGTAAAGGAAATCTATACCTGATGGTGATCTTGTTAATGGCTCTTGAGTCTGTACACATTCTCCACCCTCCATCCTTCTTTGGACTCAACACAATTGGTATTGTGCATGGGCTCAAGCTCTCTATGACCAAACCCTTGTCTAACAACTCCTGGACTTGGTTCTTCACTTCCTCATTCTCTCGAGGTGTCAATCTGTATGTTTCTTTTTTTGGCAGACTTTATCCTAGTATCAAGTCAATATGGTGACTGATACTTCTGATGGGTGGCAATGAGTTAGGCAGCTCATCCACCACTATGTCAACAAAATTATACAACAATTCTTGAACTTCTTCAGACAAATCCTCCATCGAGGTACTTGTAAGGATAACTCTAGGTTTCCTCACCACAACGAACTACATCTCTTGTTCCTTCTTGACTTCTTTCAGGAGTTCCTTCCCACTCATGAGAAGTATGCTTGTGTTGGATTCCTCTTTCACTTTCTTCTCTTCTATTGGCAGCAACATGTGTGTTCTACCATTCTTATATAAGGTGTATGTATTATTCCTCCCATCATGAATGACATTTCTGTCAAACTAGTGTCCTTTCTGCAACCATGAGACTTTGTATGGTTCTGGGTGTGCAGTCGTCTCCATCTCCAATTTATCCACCATCTCCATGGATACTAAGTTATGAGTTCTCCCACTGTCAATTATCACTTTTCATACTCTGTCCTTAGTCTTGCAAGTTGTTTTGAAGAGATTGTTCCTCTGTATCAGCTTCTCAACTTCTGCCTCTAGTTTTAAGAGAACCTTCCTCAACATCAGGGATCTTCCACCCTCTACTCCTTCTGCTTCAACATCTCTTCTCTGTGCTTCTGAAATGTGAGCCTCACCTCCTCCTTCTTCTTTTTTCTCAGGACATTCCCAAGACATGTGCCTTGTCTTTCCATAGGCATAGCATCTTACTTCTCCTCCTCCTCTTCTTCCTCTTCCTCTAGAATAACTTCTTCCACCACCCTGTATTTCTCGGGAACTTCCTCCTCTTTTTGAGTGACTGTGTGGTTTCTCAGTCTCGTCCTTAGGCTTATGTGCTTTGTCATGGGTAACTCCCTTGCTTTTGTTTGGGGTTGGGCTTTTACCTCTTCCTCACTGGATTTGTTTTCTGGCCAACTTCTCCTCTGTTTTTAGTGCGAACTGATAAGCATCCTCCACTCTTTTTACTGTCATCATGATGAGATCATATTGGATTTCATATCTCAGACCATTTATGTATCTGAAAACATTTTCTTCATCTCTCTCCCTTCGTCTAGTTCTGATGTTCAGCCTATAGAACTCCTCTGTGTACTCCTTAACTGTCATCCCCTTCTGTCTCAGGTTCTGTAACTTCCTGAACAGATTGATCTGATAATATTTGGGCATGAACTTATCCTTTAACTTGGCTACCATTTTGTCCCAATTCTTTATCTTCTGTTTGCCTTTGCTTCTCCTCTCAGCCTGGAGTTCATCCCACTACAGTGTTGCATGTCCCTTTAGTCTGGTGACATCATGTTTTACTCTTTCTCTTCATCAACATATTCATAGTCGAAATGTTTGTTCATGGATCTTATCCAATCCAGTAGCTCTTCAACATCTAAATTACCTTCATACATTGGAACCTCTATCTTGGTTCTGCCTCCCAATCTAACAACTGCTCTCAGCAAGAATTCTTCGGAAACATCCTCTCTTGCATCTTCTTCAACTTATGTCTTTTCACTCTCTGCATCATTGATGTCTCCAGCCTCAGGTTCTCGTCTCTGCGTTGCCTCCATCGTTTCTAATATTTCACGAAGTTCTTGCATCTCCCTTTCTACAGCTCAATTGGCCAAAGGTGGTTCCACTCGTCTCCTTGGTGGCATTTTTTTGACTGACTGTCACACACAAAGTACAACTTCGAGTTCTTTTGTCTCTTCTCCTTTAATTGATGTTTGCAAGAAAAAATTTATGCCCTGATACCACTTGATGCAGACTCCCCTTCTCTCCTAAGGGTTGCGTGACTCTCGGTCTAGGATCGATCAAGAAACTGAGTCAGATCGACTCTTTGGGTATTTGCTAGAATCCAAACCCACTTACATAGGTCCTTTCTCCAAACGCGTAGCTTGTCTGAGACCCATGGGTCCTCTCCTAAACACTGTCCAACTTCCACTCGAACCGGGCGCTGAGCTCTTCCCAGGTTGAGCGCTTTCACTTTCGTGACCACGACCATGACCACCCGCCTAACCAACAGGCTCTTCGAGACTTCACGTGTCGGGTGTTTTCACCTACGCCAACACCGACTCTCCGACTCCCGAAATCCCGAAGTGGGGCCTAGCACGGTCTAGATCCTCCCTTAATCTTTGGCGATATGACCCCTCACTATGACCTTGGGCCAATCTCCAGAGTGCTTCACAGCTTCGCAGTTCACATCCCCAGAAGGTTTTGTTCACTCTTCCTCCCGATTTCCGAAACCTAAAATCTGGGCTTCACTCACGTCAGATCAACAGTCAAAAACCCGTGCGATCCGATGGTCGTACTTCCTCCTTCGTGAACTCGGGACTTCGTGTTTCAGGAATTTGGAGGAATTCTCACCTCTCTTCTCCCAATATCCGAACCCGCAAATTTCTTGCGGAACAGATCTACTACCCACACCTTTACTCCGATCAATGGCTATGATCGTTTCATGGACTTGGGTTTCACGATTTTGCTTTCCCTGTTCACTTCCAAAGGTTAAAGTTCGTGCACTTATCTCTGGATCCAATGACTGTTGTTCCACATGCTCAGATCTAATGGTCCAGATCTGATCTTCTCCTCACGCTTCCTCTAGTTACTGGACGTTAATCTAGCGGTCCAGGTTCCCTTCGCAACCAATCTAATGGTTGTTTCCGCTCCTCCTTCTGAGATTTTCTTAATCTGACTCAGAAAGTTTATAAGTCTTTAAAGGTCTCTACCTTTGAAGTTCCTATGAGTTTGTCCTTCAAACTTTGACTACGCTTCTAAAAAGCGCTACTCCTCCTGAGCTTGGTCTCGTGAAGACTTCGACTTCCCGTGCACTCCTTGCGTTCAGGGATTTCGATAACTCAGATTCAAAGGATTTCTCGAAGATAAATTCCTCTCGCCCTCCTGGCATTCCCCTTTTTCTATGTGAACACTTTGCACCAGATTCTTACGCAGGTTTGAGTACCTGCGGACAACTGTGCATGCCTTGCACTAGTCTCTTTTCCTCCTTGCAAAGGGAAAGTTTCATGCTATCTCTTCTAAGCTTCAGAATTGAAACAGATTCCGTTAATGCACTCCTTGCATTCTGTGTGCACACTTGTACCACTCGACAGAAGAGAAACAATTGAAACTTATCTTAATATTCACAGTTCCATCTATTCATGATGAAATTCATTCATTCATTCATGAAAGAACAATAACAGGGAATTGCAAACAATATCCAACCCATGCATTGGATCAATTTTCCTCTGTTATATTAAAAAATGAAAATGGTTACAACTGTAAATGAAAAATAAAAATATTGAAACTCAGAAATCTCCTCCTAACTTGCAGCTAATTTCTAGCTAACTTCCATCTAACATCTATCCATCCATCTAGCCTCATTTGGATGTACAAATCCTCTATTTATCTCAGAGGGATCATAGGGTTCCCCCTGACTACTTATCTACATCAAAACATAATCTATGGCTATCTTAGTCCATTCACATTCCAGAGCTGGAGTGGAAACTCCCACTTCGCTCGCCCCTCAAGCATGATTCCAAATATTTTTCTGACGTTGAGTTAAAGCAGACTTCAAAATATCTGTCGTGACTTCCAGCGTTGAGATCCTGTACCGATTCCTAGACACTGATAGGTCCTGCTCCGTGCGCTCGCTAGCAATTCTCCTGCATCATTACTCTTTTGAGCCCTTCTTCTTCTTGAGGCCTTCTTGTTTTTTACTGTTGTTGATTCTAAAATCTAAATCTTCTGGGTGGTGGAGTATCTCTGTGATATTCCTTAAGAAACTTATTGTCTTCTTCCATCTTAAGAGATCCTCTGACTGTCTCTGCATAGCTTCTTGGTTTTGTTTCTTGATCTTTTGTTTTGGATCTTGATCCCTTTTCTGTTTGGTTGTATCCTAGTCTGGACTTGTCATGATGTGGCCTTTGACTGATAATAATCTCATCCAAAGCTTTAGAGTTGTTCTGCATGTTTTTCTTTTGAAAGTATTTTCTCTTTCCTATGGGGACATTTATTAGAAAAATGACCAATATGATCACAATTAAAACAAATCAACAGAAACTTTTCTTTATATTTTTTAGTTCCCTTTTTCATCCTTTTAACAAAGTTGGCCACTTCTTCATTGTCTTCTGAGATATCGTTGTCGCTACTATTTGAATTTTCCTTTAGCATGTCCTTTTTCTTTGTCTTCTTATATGATTCCTTTGTAACTTGATTGTATTTATCTATTCTCATCTCATAACCTGTGAGTGTCTGATGCAACTCATCCATGTTTAGTGTAGCTAGGTCCACTCTCTCTTCTAGTGTTGAAATATTTCAATTAAATCTCATTGGTAGGGATCTCAATACCTTTTTGACAACAACCTGATCCTTTAATTTGTCTCTCATACCTTTGATATTTTTTACTACTTCATTAACTCATTGTTGGGCATAGGCCTATTGTGGAGAAAAGCAGGACGTGGGAGAAATACAGCTGGCAAGAAAAACAACACGTGGAAAGCAAATGTGCATGCAAAAGAGAAAAGCATGTGAGGCATGCATGCAAGAAGACCTAACCATGCTAGGGTTATTTTTTTGGTAAGAGGATGTAATGTATGGTAAGCCAAAAACATGTATAAATAGGTACCTAGGAGGTCTAGGTCGAGGTTGGAAGACTGTTATTGGTTTTGGTTCAGGGTTTTGGTTGTGGTTCAGAATGTCTGTAAAATTCAATCTCATTTTTTAAGTTGTTGATATGAGGAGAGGAAATAAGGTATATATTGAGGGTTATATCACAAGCTGAGGAGCCTGATGTGATCTAGTCCACCTCATTGTAGATCTCGACCTGTTTGATGGAGAGTTGTAATGCGCGTGGTGCTGTAGTTTTGGAAACACCATAATAAAAGAGCAGAGCAGCCAAATATTTGTGGACGTATCCCAGATGGGGGTGAACCATGGTATATCATGTGTTATGTGATTGAATATTGTGCATTTCCTTTATTGTCAATGATTAGATGTTAGGAAAATGCATGAATGACTTAGTTAGATCTGTTATTTTACATGCATGAATAAGAATAACAAAATATTCAATATAAGATGAATGTTAGAGTAAACAAATGAATATCACAGAGTGTAATCCCAAATCCCCACTCAAGCATGCACTCAATAATAGAAGGAAATAAACACAACAAGTTTTCCTTTTCATTAGTTATCCTGGTAATGTATAATGCTTGCAACCTGCAAGGGTCGTTGTTGTTACAACAATTAAAAAAATTAAAACTATGACCTATAGAACTACGCCCTATGGAACTATGACCTGTGGAACTATGACATGTGGAACTGTGACCTATGTAATTGTGACCTCTGGAAATGACCTATGTAACTATGACCTATGGAACTACACCCTCTGGAACTATGAACTCTGGAACTATGACCTGTGGAACTATGACCTATGGAATTGTGACCTCCGGAGCTACGCCCTCTAGAACTACCTATGGAACTATGACCTGTGGAACTGTGACCTATGGAAATGTGACCTCTAGAGCTACGCCCTCTCGAACTATGACCTCTGGAACTATGACCTCTAGAACTACGTCCTCTGGAACTATGACCGGTGGAACTGTGACCTATGGAAATGTGACCTCTGGAACTACACCCTCTGGAACTATGACCTCTAGAACTACGCCCTCTGGAACTACACCCTGTGGAACTATGACCTATGGAACTACGTGCTCTGGAACTTTGACCTGTGGAACTACGCCCTCCAGAACTATGACCTATGGAACTGTGCCCTCTAGAACTATGACCTTTGGAACTATGACCTATGAAACTATGAATTGTGGAATTGACCTATGGAACTATGACCTATGGAACTATGCCCTCTAGAACTATGACCTTTGGAACTATGACCCGTGGAACTATGACCTATGGAATTGTGACCTATGGAGCTATGCCCTCTGGAACTATGACCTCTATAACTACACCCTTTGGAACTATGACCTGTGTAACTATGACCTCTGGAACTATGACCTCTAGAACTGTGACCTCTAGAACTACGCCCCCTAGAACTATGACCTCTTGAACTATGCCCTCTGGAAATATGACCTCTGGAACTAACTTGTGAAACTATGACCTATGGAACTACGCCCTCTGGAACTATGGCCTCTGGAAATATGACTCGTGGAACTATGACCTATGGAATTGTGACCTCTGTATCTATACCCTCTAGAACTACTTGTGGAACTGTGACTTGTGGAACTGTGACCTATGGAACTGTGACCTCTAGAGCTATGCCCTCTAGAACTATGACCTCTGGAACTATGAGCTCTATAACTACGCCATCTGGAACTATGACCTCTGGAACTGTGANACTACGCCCTGTGGAACTATGACCTCTGGAACTACATGATCTATAAGTTTGACCTGTGGAACTACGCCCTCTAGGACTATGACCTCTAGAACTACACCCTCTAGAACTATGACCTCTAGAACTATGACCTATGGAACTATGACTTGTGGAACTGACCTGTGGAACTATGACCTATGGAACTACGCCCTCTGGAACTATGACCTCTGGAACTATGACCCGTGGAATAATGACTTATGGAATTGTGACCTCTGGAGCTAAGCCCTCTGAAACTATGACCTCTTGAACTATGACCTCTTGAACTATGACCTCTAGAACTATGCCCTTTGGAACTATGACCTGTGGAACTGTGACCTATGGAACTGTGGCCTCTAGAACTATGCCCTCTGGAACTATGACCTCTTGAACTATGACCTCTAGAACTATGACCTCTGGAATTGACATGTGTAAGTATGACCTATGGAACTACACCCTCTAGAACTATGACCTCTGGAACTATGACCCATGGAACTATGACCTATGGAATTGTGACCTCTGGAGCTATGCCCTCTGGAACTATGACCTCTTAAACTATGACCTATAGAACTA
Source organism: Picea mariana (assembly GCA_032191745.1). NCBI lineage: Eukaryota > Viridiplantae > Streptophyta > Pinopsida > Pinales > Pinaceae > Picea > Picea mariana. The sequence goes on along the minus strand of JASDQU010103865.1, from coordinate 264,824 downwards.
TGCCCTCTGGAACTATGACCTGTGGAACTGTGACCTGTGGAACTGTGACCTCTCAAACTACTCCCTCTAGAACTATGACCTATTGAACTATGCCCTCTGGAACTATGACCTCTAGAACTAAACTATGGAACTGTGACCTATGGNTTGTGGAACTGTGACCTCTAGAGCTACGCCCTCTGAAAATATGACCTCTGGAACTATGACCTCTAGAAATACACCCTTTGGAACTATGACTTGTGGAATTGTGACCTCTGGAACTGTGACCTCTGGAACTATGACCTCTGGAACTATGGCCTCTGGAACTATGGCCTCTGGAACTATGCCCTGTGGAACTATGACCTCTGGAACTATGTGCTTTGGAACTTTGACCTATGGAACTATGCCCTCCAGAACTATGACCTCTGAAACTATGACCTTTGGAACCACGCCCTCTAGAAATATGACCTCTGGAACTATAAACTTTGGAACTATGACCTATGGAACTATGACCTGTGGAACTGACCTGTGGAACTATGACCTATGCAACTACTCCCTCTTGAACTATGACCTCTGGAACTATGACCCATGGAAGTATGACCTATGGAATTGTGACCTCTGGAGCTACACCCTCTAGAACTACCTGTGGAACTATGACATGTGGAACTGTGACCTCTAGAGATATGCCCTATGGAACTATGACCTATGGAACTATGACTTACATTGGAGGCGTTTAATTTTACCCTGACGTTTAATATTATCCCCCATGCCAAGAGAATATGAGGAGCGAACAATATGCCAAAAGAGAAGCTACACAGATGGACGAAGTGACGGTTGAGCTCCATAAACATAGTTGTGACGGCTCAACTCCATAAACACAACAGTTTAATTGAATTGAATACCTATTTGGGTGCATTGATGATTGTGCAACATCTGTATAATGTGAATGCAAGAAAATTCGTGGGCGTGGGGTTAGGGCCTCTTGGATGTGCATCGCATATGCACTACTGAAATAAATAACATGGTGCTTGGGTATAATTTTGCTCTTAGGTACATAGTCGGTAGGATGAAATAGAAACATCCAGGTTTCAATATAATCTTCTGCAATATGTAAGATGCAAGTATGGATATAGTACACAATCTTGGTAGCTATGGTAAGAACACTAAGCTGATACATCAATTGAATTTTCCAGGGCATGCTATTGACGACGAGTTTTTGTAATATCATTTTCAATATAAGAATGCATTATTCGATTGTATTTTATTAACATTAATAGATACTATATTTTAGAATTGTCTTAGCCCCTCTCTGCATCCTATCCGAGGAATCATATGATTAGGGACTCATTTAATGTTTTCCATGTATGTTTATAGGATTCAATGTGTGCATGTCCATCTATTTCCATCATCATAATAATCCCATACTTTTCACATCAAAATATTTATTGGTTTGGTTTTTGTCTAGATCCTCAAAAAAAATTGTCAAATGATTGAAATATACACACAACAATGCCCCCCTCTTATTTGAGGAGAATGTCTATGACTCACAATCCACTAATTCCCAACACAATTTTAACCTCTAGTGGCATACCTTTGACATACATACGAAGGTCAACACTCCAAATTAAAAGAACATTTAGGTGCCAACCAATGAGTGTCAGTGTTTTATGTCAAGTTGTTCGTCATTGTGTATTTTCGTTGCAAATGATGATGATGATTATCATCCATCAAGACCAACTTTGGTCTATTGGACCTTAAGAAAAAAAATGGTGAGAAATTATTTTGTTTTCTTTAGAATTTTTTTTGTATTCTCAAAAAGGTTGGAGAGAAGATTTGATCTCCGTAATTTTGACGAATTAAAAGTTTATGAAGGCTAGTATTATTACAAATATTAGATATGATGAAAATATCTAGTTACTCATTAAAATATAGTAAGGTAATAAGATAGATTATTATAGCTTTAAATGTCAAAATGATAATTGGAAGTGCTTTGAGAATTATAATGCTACCAACCACTAATAAACATTAAAAAAAATCATCATCAATCACTATATATGGATATTTATGTGATGACCCAATGCTAATCATGGTTGTAGTTTGCTTATGGATTTTTATGCAATGACCTCAATGTTAACCTTAGTTTTAGTTTGCTTGTACTCCTATGGATATGATTGTGGTTTATAATAGTTCAAGGTGACATAAAATTCCTTTACTCTATTAAGAGCTAATGATACTAGAAGTGAAAACACAATAACATGGATATTATTGAGAAGAGGTTAACAAGGATGATGGAAAAAAAATGAAGCAATGAGTTTTAAGGTTTGTGAATTGAAGATTAATGTAGGTAGCTATGCATTTGTTATAAAATTTGAGATCCTTGTTATTTGAAAACTAGAGAGAAGAAGTTATTAATGTGGAGTATAAAAGAAGAATTCTAATTCCTATATCTATGATTATTTATTTATGAACTTGGTAGTGGCGAACACTAAATATCATGGTGTTTTTTAGGTTAGTGGTTAGTGATAAGATATGTGATGGAGTAAATTAATCTTGTAGCATATAGATTTTTTTAATTACAATTCAATAAAAAAAAATTAAATATGAACAAAACTTTACAAAAAAATAAATAAAAAAAAAAATCTACTATAATAAGATAAATTTATTCAAATAATCAAAATTTCAAATCAATAAACATCTAACTTTCTATAATATTAAATAATTAAATTTCAATAATTAAAAAATATATGATTATAAAGTTATTCTATATTATTAAATTCTAACAATTAAAAAAATATAAATTATTATAAAGTTAGAAAACACTAATATATAATTATTGAAAAAATATATCATATTAATTTATAAATTCTGAAAAAATATATCATATTAATTTATAAAATTTAGAAATATTATTATTATTATAAAATATTTTCTTGCCATTTAATTTTATTATAAAATATATTTAACATTTTCTTGCAAATTTCATTCGATCAAATGTACACAATATGTTCTTTATCTTAAAGTTCATATATCTGCTTAGTATGCAGACCCACTTGAAGTGGGAGTTACACGGATGTGAAAGCCAAAATAAAATCTCAAAAAAAAAAAAAAACTTTGGATTCAAAATTATCATGGATTCAATAAGAACTCTTGTCGTAACATAAAGTATTTTTAAAATATTTTTAAGTCTATGCTTTTTGTAATACCTCATGACTCTTGATTCATTCTCGGTGGTGTTAACATGAATATCCTTTAAAAAAAAATAGAGATTTTCATATGTGAGAGAGCATCACAGTTGCAGACACTAGCAAGGTGTTGCAGGCAGGTAGTATTTCTTCATTTCATATAGCAGTAATTATAACAGGAAGCTTGAGCGCTCATTGTTTTGTGATTTGATCGTGATAAGATTGGGTTGAGTGAGTGAGATATTTGGATGTCCATGATTGCAGAAAAGTTTCTTCAAGAAGGACACAATAGTAATATAGGCAATGCTACTGGTGATGATAGGAGGAACAATGGTCATGTGGCCATGTTTCCCTCGGTCGGAATGGGCCATTTCATGCCCTTTATGCATCTCGCAATAGTTTTAGAAACCAACTGCAGCTTCTCTATCACATTTATCACCAACAAAGGCAACGTTTCTCCTTCTGAAACCGCACACATCCAGGGCATCACTTCTTCGAGTCTCCACATTCGTGTGGTTCAGATCGAGATTCGATCTTTGTCATCCGAGGGAAGAAAGTTCGATGATCCATTTTTTGTGCAATGGGAAGCCATTGGGTGCTCCATGGAAGCCCTCGAAGAACACCTCATCATTGATCTTCTCAACTCTTTGACATCGCGGCCACCAATTTTCGCCATTATTACGGATCCAGTGTTGACTCCTAATTTACAGGTCACCGCCAAGCTCAAACTCCCTAATTACATTCTCTTCACAGCTTCAGCATTTACGCTTGGCTTTGAGCTCTACGCCCCCGTTTTGGTCTCTCGGGGCTACGACTTCAATGACAAGGAATTGATATTGAATATCCTCACCTTCCCTCCATTGCCCACAACCCAGATCGCACAAGCTCTTAAGAACAAAAGCCACATCTTCTAAAAAGTCTTCATTTCCAGTAGCACCAATCTCCCCAAGTCCTCGGGTATTCTCATCAATATGTTCTCCTAGCTCGAACCTCTGTTTCTCAACGCCCTCCGGAGCGGAAAGGTAATGGAGGGATTATTGCCCGTGTATCCAATTGGACCCCTATTTCTGCCATCGATGTCAATGAAGAACTCCAATACATTAAAGTTTTCGTTGAACCCCGACCAGGATGACAACGATGATACTGCAAATCGGTGCCTACAATGGCTAGACTTGCAACCTGCCAGATCTCTCTGAAGGTAAATGTCTCTGCAACGCCCAACCTTTTTCTTCAAAATTGATGCAGGAGCATCACTAGTAAAGCAAGTGCAAGTAGAGGACAACTGAATATGCACCAGCACACATTTTGAAGATGTTTTGAATTCAAAAGATAGCACATTAATGTAATAGATGGAAGTATGTAATTGTTCTTAAATGTTTTGGGGATTGTAATACAGATCTTGAGCGTCGCTCTCATCTGCCGATTGTAGTCATTTAATGTAATCAATGTAAAGTAGATGTAGGCTTTAATTCGATTAGATAGCTTGAGGTTGTAGGAGGGAAAACTCGAGAAAGCTCCCTCGTATGTATTGTATTAGGAGAATTCTCATTGTAAGAGTAGAGGTTGTAGAGCAAGAGAGCAGAGAAGAATAGAGGTTGTAGAAGTTGTATAGGAAGATAGTTGTTGCTATTGAACTCATGTACAAAAGCACTTGGATTAATATAAGAATGCTTTGATCCAATTTCATGGTGTTTTATGATTACTGTTTGCATCTATTGAATGGTATGTTTACAATTTGCGTATATGCTCTGTTATGCATTTGTTTCAATGTTGTGTATGTGTGTGATTTCATGTTGAATGTATGAAGTCTATGAGAGGGAGAGTATGAGTTTCAATTGTTTCTCATCCTGGTAATTCCTGCAAGGAGTGCAGTGAAAGTCCACAAGGAGTGCATTGACAGATTCTGGGTTTTACCTCAGAAAATCTTAGGAGAGATAGAGTTGTTATTATACCAACAGAAGTGAAAATATAGCACAGAGCCATGCAAGGTGTGTGTAGGCCCAGTTGAAGTCTTAGATTTTTCCAACCCAAGTGAGTGGTTGAAGAACTTATGTCGCGAGTGTGTGGAGTTGGAGTGTTTGGATACTCGGAGATTATCATGAAGGCCGCAAGGAGTGTGTCCATGATTCCTTGGAATCCTTGAGTTTGCAGCAAGAACCAAGCTCAAGAGGGATAGAGACTTCAAGGAGTTCGAAGGAAGGATGAGGTTTGAATTCACCTCGTGGAAACTAAGCTCAAAAGGTTTGACGCCAAGTTATTTGGTGAGGAGTCTCTAAGAGCTTGAACGGACGGTTGAAATTCTCAGAGGGAGAACCACTGATTTCCCATGGACCGTTAGATCTAGTGGAGTTGTAGGAAGGATAAGGTGAGAGTCTTTCAACACTCGCAAGCTCAGGAGGGATAGCATCCATTAGATCCAGAGGAGCGTGAGCCATTGATTTGGGCGTTCCATAATTTCAGCATTTTGGGAGTCGGGAGTGCGGAGGAAACAACTACCCGGAAGTCGTGAAACGTGAAATCCTGATGCGATCTGGACCGTCAGATCGTGGGAGAGTCTGGACTATTGATCTGTGGTGAAGAAATATCATGATTTAGGATATCGGGCAAAGGGAGGAAAGCTACATCACAGACCCCCGATACACAAAATCCCGACGCGCTCGAAGGCTGGGACCCAGGTCACAACTGAGAGTCACATTAGGAGAATTCAAGGGAGGATATAGAGACAGTTAACCCATTTCGGGATTTTAGGAATTGGAGGAACTAGGGTGCTTTGTAATGGAAGTCTCAATATCGTGAAACACGACGCACCCTTTTGGGGTTAATCTTGTGGTCACGCTAATGGTCACCTGGAGTGGAGGTTTACGCCTAGCGCTTGTTCATGTGGGTGTAACTTCTAAAAGGACATGTGATTATATGTGTTGAAGATTCTAGCTGGGAATCAAAGAGCCATTTCGACTCAAAGGAATTTGAAGATCCATAAGCTGAGAGATCAAGTGGACCCTGAGGTGGGGGTGTTGCGTCAAGTGGTATCAGAGCTAACAACTTTTGTTTTATGTAGGGGGGAGACTGAGGAAAGTTGTGATTTAAATTCTACATGGATAGATTGAAACAATGCCGCCAAGAAGACGTCAAGAAAGACCATTGCCTCATCCAGTCGTGGAAAGGGAAATGAGAGAAATTTGTGCTCGATTAGATGCCATGGAGACAACACAAAGGCGAACACTTGATACTGGAGATATCAGTGAGGCTGAAAGCGAAAATAAAGCTGGAGTCGGAGAAGAAGTCGTAGTCGAAGATGCTGCAGAGGAACTTCTATTAAAATTTGTTGCAAGAATAGGTGCCAGAGAAAAAATGGACATCCCGATGTATGAAGGCAACTTAGATGTTGAGGAGATGCTAGATTGGTTTAGAGATCTAGATAAATACTTCGACTATGAGGATATCGAAGAAGATAAGAAAGTAAAACATGTTGTCACTAGAATGAAAGGGCATGCAGCACTGTGGTGGGATGGACTGCAAGTTGACAGACGTTGCAAAGGAAAACAAAGAATCAAAAGCTGGGATAGAATGGTAGCAAAGATGAAAGCCAAATTTATACCCAAACATTACCATATCAATCTGTTCCGAAGAATGCATAATTTGAGACAGAAAGGGATGACAGTGAAGGAATACGCTGAGGAGTTTTACAGATTAAATATCAGAGTAGGTCATCGCGAGAGTGATGATGAAAAAGTCACCATATATATGAATGGCTTGAGATATGAGATTCAGGATGAGATGAGCATGGTGACAATCAGAACTGTCGAATATTCTTATCAAATTGCTTCAAGGGTAGAAGTGAAATTGGCCCAAAATCAAGGTCAAAGGAGTAGAGGTAGAAGTCAGAGAAGAGGAAAAGTAGTTTCCTAGGACAGAGTATAGAAGCCTAAAGATGAAGAGAAGAAACCAGATAACCACCCAGAAAGGGGAGGAATCTCACAAGGAGGACAATATGCTGATAGGAACACTTTTCCTCGAGCAAGAGGACGAGGAAGAGGTAGAGGAGGTGAAATAAAGTGTTTGCATGTGGAAAGATAGGACACAAATGTTTTGAATGTCCCGATATAAAAAGATATGGAGGAGGTGAATCTCACATTTCAGAAGCGCAAAGAAGAAATGTTGAGGCAGAAGATACAGAAGGCGAAAGATCCTTAATGATGAGGAAAATTCTCTTGAAGCTAGAGAAAGAGATAGAGAATCCAGTCCAAAAAAATAGTTTGTTTAGAACTGCTTGCAAGACCAAGGATAGGGTATGCAAAGTAATAGTTGATAGTGGAAGCACAGATAATCTGGTATCCATAGCGATGGTGGAGAAGCTAGAATTGGAGACAGTTGCACTCCAAGCCCATACAAGGTTCTGTGGTTACAAAAGGGACATCATGTAACAGTCACTAAACAATGTTTAGTTGAATTTAAGATAGGGGGATACAAAGATGAGATCTTATGTGATGTTATTCCCATGGATGTCTGTCATCTTTTGTTGGGTAGGTCGTGGCAATATGATAGAAATGTTTTCCATGACAGAAGAAAGAACACATACACCTTGGAGAAGAATGGTAGGACACATATGTTGTTGCCAATTGAAGACAAGAAGGTGAAAGAAGAAGCAAGCAATAATATACTTCTCATGAGTGGGAAGGAACTTCTGGAGGAAGTAAAGAAATAAGAATACATGCAGTTTGTTGTGGTTAGGAAACCTAGAGTCATCTTGACTAGCACATCAATGGATGATCTACCTGAGGAAATTTAGGAACTGCTAGAGAATTTTGATAATATAGTGGTGGACGATTTACCTTGTTTGTTGCTGCCCATTAGAAGTATAAGCCATCACATTGAACTTGTACCAGGAGTGAGTTTTCCAAACAAAGCAGCAAACAGACTGATGCCACAGAAGAATGAAGAGGTCAAGAGACAAGTCCAGGATTTGATGGACAAAGGGTTGGTTAGAGAAAGCTTGAGTCCATGCATTGTACCAACAATGTTAAGTCCAAAGAAGGATGGTGGATGGATAATGTGTATAGACTCGAGGGCTATAAACAAAATCACCATCAGGTATAGATTTCCTTTACCTAGGACGGATGACTTGATGGATTGCTTGAGTGGAGAAATTTTTTTTTCAAAAATTGATTTGAAAAGTGGGTATCATCAGATTAGAATGAGAGAAGGTGATCAATGGAAGACAACATTCAATACGAATAAAGGATTGTATGAATTTCTTGCCATGTCATTTGGTTTGACGAATGCGTCGAGTACTTTCATGAGATTGATGAACGAAGTCTTGAAAGATTTCATTGGGAAGTTTGTAATTGTGTATCTTGATGATATATTGATCTTCAGTAAGATGGAGGAAGAACATTTGAGACATTTAACTCTAGTGATGAGGAGGTTACAGCAAGAGAAATTGTTGATAAATTTGAAGAAGTCATCTTTCATGAAGACATAACTCATTTATTTGGGTTTTGTGATCTCTTCGAATAAGTTGAAGATGGATTCAGATAAGGTAAAATAAATCAAAGAATGGCCATCGCCAAGGAATATCTTTGAATTCAGAAGCTTCCATGAACTAGCTAGTTTTTATAGGAAGTTCATCAGGAATTTTAGTGGAATTTGTGCACCAATGATGGACACAGTCAAGAAAAGACATAAATATTTTCATTGGACAGAGGAAGCGGAGAAAAGTTTCAATTTGTTGAAAGAGAAGATAACTGAACAACCAGTTTTGGTTCTGCCATACTTCAAAAAAACATTTCAAGTGAGATGTGACGCAAGTGGATTTGTGATTGGATCAGTCTTAAGTCAAGAAAAAAGACCAGTTGCATACTTCAGTGAGAATTTGAACGAGACCAAGATGAAATATTCCACGTATGATAAAGAGTTTTATGTAGTCATACATGCATTGAAGAAATGGAGGCACTACCTAGTTCTGAAAGAGTTTGTTTTGTATAGCGACAACCATGCTTTACAACTTATAACCAAACAGGATAAATTGAACCAGAAACATGCAAAATGGGTTGAATTTATGCAGAACTTTACTTTTGTTATAAATCACATTTCTGGAAATGCTAACAAGGTTGTTGATGCATTGAGCAGGAAATGTTTGATTCTGCAGGAGTTTCGTGTGATGAACTTAGGTTTTGATAGCCTTAAGGATATGTACAGAGATGATTTAGATTTCAAGGATTCTTATGAAGCAAGTGAGAATCATGTTCTAAGAGATAGAATCCAATGTATTGAATATCTAATTCAAGACAGACTGATATTTAAAGGAAATCAGTTGTGTATCCCGAAAAGTTCTATGAGGGAAAACCTTTTGAAGGAAAAACATAGTGGGGGATTGGCTGGACATTTAGGCCACGATAAAACATTTGTGCAGTTGAACAGTTTATATTATTGGCCAGGAATGAGGACAGATGTCAAGAAGTTTGTCAACAGATGTAGAATTTTCCAGCACGCAAAGGGGAAAATATAGACTACAGGGTTGTATCAACCATTGCCAATACCAGAGAGGTCATGGGACGTGGTAAGCATGGATTTTGTGTTAGGACTGTCGAGGAAACAGAGAGGTTTTGATTCCATATTCATGGTAGTCGAAAGATTCTCAAAAATGGAACATTTCATTCCATGTCAAAAAACCAGTGATGCAACACACATTGCAAATTTGTTTTTCAAAGAAGTTGTTGACTTCATGGTTTACCCAAGAGTATTGTTTGAGACAGAGATACCAAATTGTTGTTCATTTCTAGAGGACACTATGGAAGAAGCTGGGGATAGATTTATCTTTTAGCTCAACATATCACCCTCAGACGAATGGACAGACTGAAGTAGTAAATCGAAGTTAGGTGACTTTTTGAGGAGTTTAGTAGTTGAACATCATAGTCAGTGGGATCAGATTCTGCCGCAAGTAGAATTTGCATATAATGACTCATCTAACAGAAGCACAAGACAAATCCTATTTCAGATAATGTATGGAATGCATCTTAGAGGAGTATCTAAGTTGAGAGACATAGAGAAGAATGAGTTCATAAGTGTTGGAGAAGAATATTTTGCAACAGATATGCAAGAGCTCCACAGTAAGATTAAAGAGCAGTTACAGAGTTCCAACCAGGAATACAAGCGTAGAGAAGATCAACACAGAAGAGAACTTCAGTTTGAAGTGGGAGATTTGGTTTTAGCACATCTAAGAAAAGAAATATTCCTAAGGGGAACATATAATAAGCTAAAGATGAAAAAGATAGGGTCGTGTAAGATTTTACGGAAATTTGAGGCAAATGCTTATGAGATCGAATTGTCAGATGGTGTTGGAATATCACCTATATTCAACATAGTAGATCTATATCCTTACAGAGTAGATGAAGTGAGAGGAGAAGAAAATCAGAAGGAAGTTCAGTGGGTCAAACAGATGCTTGTAGCTGAAAATCCACAGATGGAAAGGATAATTGATCAGATAGTTAGTAAGAAGACCAGGTAGAAGACATATTTTGAAGATCTAGTAAAGTGGAAAGGACACCCGATTGAACATGTCAGTTGGAAAAGTAAACCAAATATCCAAAAACATGGACAGACAATGCAAAAGCTCATGGACAGGAGTCCATGAATTTTTCAGCCAGAGGAGTATGATGCAAGAGCATCGCTAGCAAAGAAAGCGCAAGTGGAGGACAAGTGGATATGCACCAGCACGCATTTTGAAAACGTTTTGAATTCAAAATATAGCACATTAATGTAATAGCTGGAAGGATGTAATTGTTCTTAAATTTTTTGGGGATTGTAATGCAGATATTGAGCTTCGCTCTCATCTATCGGTTGTAGTCATTTAATGTAATCAATGTAAATTAGATGTGGTTTTTAATTCAATTAGATAGCTTGAGGTTGTAGGAGGGAAAACTCAAGAAAGCTCCCTCGTATGTATTGTATTAGGAGAATTCTCATTGTAAGAGTAGAGGCTATAGAGCAAGAGAGAAGAGAAGAACAGAGGTTGTAGAAGTTGTATAGGAAGATAGTTGTTGATATGGAACTCATGTACAGAAGCACTTGGATTAATATAAGAATGCTTTGATCCAATTTCATGGTGTTTTATGATTACTATTTTCATCTATTGAATGGTATGTTTACAGTTTGCTTATATGCTCTATTATGCATTTGTTTCAATGTTGTGTATGTGTGTGATTTCATGTTGAATGTATGAATCCTATGAGAGGGAGAGTATGAGTTTCAATTGTTTCTCGTCCTGATAATTCCTGCAAGGAGTGCAGTGAAAGTCCACAAGGAGTGCGTTGACAGATTCTGGGTTTTACCTCAAAAAATCTTAGGAGAGATAGAGTTGTTCTTATACCAACAAAAGTGAAAATATAGCACAGAGTCATGCAAGGTGTGCACAGGCCCAGTTGAAGTCTTAGATTTTTCCAACCCAAGTGAGTGGTTGAATAAATTCTGTTGCAAGGAGTGCGTGGAGTTGGA
>JASDQU010103865.1:231376-247711 GCA_032191745.1 Picea mariana | reverse complement strand
TATCATCAATTAAGTGACTCAAGCATGTGATATCATCACCATGACATATACCAAATCAGATACCAAGATAGCCAAGATATGATTCTAATCAATGTACCATAACATCACCAAGGTGTACCTCAAAGCATATCCCCAAATCTCCAAACCATGTGCCAAAATGTACCTCAATCATGTAGCATACCATGTGCCATAAGATATGCCTCAATTATATGCCAATATCAAAAAGATATGCCTCTAACAATGAACCATAAAAACCATATACAATGTACCAAGGATATGACTCAAGCATGTATCAATATCACCAAGATATGAACGTCAACCAAGGGCCTCCAAGACATGCCTTAAGCATGTTCCATACCATCCATGATAAAAAACCTCAAACAAACACATAAAAGACATACTTTTACTCATGAAGAAGACTTGGTGCATATCATCTCATATCAACAGACCAACCTGGTGCATATCATATTCACCAAATAAAAGATGGCATATTCTTCAATACCTCTTCCATAGATCCACAACTTGCACACTATCAACCCACGGATGTTCACTCTTTTCTCCACTACGACCCCCGAATGTCCACCCCTTGCTCCATTGTGACCCATGGATATCCTCAGAAAGCTAATAGAATCAAAAAAAATCCTTTGCTTCCTTCTCTACCTCAGACTTCACTTCCTCAGATATGCTACGAATTCTTTTTTCCAAGAGATCACTTGAAAGATATATAATCATTGAACTTGTGTGTGTAAGAATGAGAGGCTTCTTGAAATGTATTTATACTTGTCCATGTGAATTATTTTCTTAAATTCAGGGCCAACCTGTAATTTCTTGTTATAATCATTTTACCCTTTAATTAATGACTTATAACTTCTTGTTGCAACTGTTTAGGGGCTTCTTGACCATTCTTCGGGGATTTTAACTTCATGAGGGCATAAATCTGCAACCGTGAGGAACCACGTGGAATTCCACCTACCATTGGAAATGGTGTGACGAGGACTATTCATCTATGAGGTTTTTTATACACTTGAAGTATTCTTCAACCTCATTTTCCTTAGTCAACTCCGTGCCTCATTACCACACCTATGGGTTTCTTGTAGACTTCTTCAAAGCGTCTTCCCATGAGGGACATGCTTAAATATATGCCATAAGGGGACCACTTTGGAGACTTCTTCAATTATACCCATCACATTTGTTGACATAAATGAAAACCACTTCTATTGACATCAATGACAACTAGTTGTCCAACAACATCAATGACAACCAACTATCCAACACCCCCCTCACATCACTCTCAATTCCCCATACTCAATCATTCATAACAAGTAGAAAAACAAGAATTAAAGGTAAATGAAATAAATAAGGTACATGCATACAAAACATATAAGTTTCACGCACAACTAGAAAAAAAACAAATTGTATAGTCTATAATTTATATTAATAAAATTTGTCCTGAAAATGTGTACAGTTACGTTTTTTTTTGTTTCTTCTTTTTGATAAATTTCTCTTTTGTTTCTTCTTTTTGATAAATTTCTTCTTTTGTTTCTTCTTTTGATAAATGTCTTGATCCCGACCTTCATCTATTGGTCCAGGTTCTTCTATGGGAAGGAGATGGGACATATCAATAATTGTACTACTTCTAGTAGCAAGACATGGACGTTGATGCGTTATAGGGGCATACACTATAATAACAAAAAATGTTAAAAGGACATGGTTAGTTATTATTCATAGAAGTGTTTCATTAGTACAAATATCATTACTATGATTTTTACCTGGAGGATTAGTTGACACTATTGGTTGGATTGTTATTGGTTCCTCTCCTCTCCGAGCACCCTAGCACCCTCACCTACATGCTCTACCATTGAAACAAGAAAAGTTATAAGTACACCATTTGAAGGAAATATTTATAATCATCATATTATAAATTTTATTTGAAAGACATGCATATCGTGATGGATCTGTGAACCACTAGAATCATGGGGTTTTTTTCCACCACCGTCAAATGAATCGGCGTTGCTTTCCTTCTTAAAACAAATAGACACATTATTTGATGGGTTAAATCAATCGTCAATATATTTGACAAATAATCAACAACTACAATCTTGTCATTTTATTTACTAACTCATTCGAAGGGTCAGATTGTGTATGTCCCTTCCTTTGTCGATTTTTCACCGTAGCTTGAAATCCAAACTTGAAGTCGAGCATCAATTCTTCTTTGGTGGTAGCAGTGTTGAATGTATTCTCTTTCATCGCATGGCATAAGATCATGATTTTTTCTTATTGGTTGCAATTAGATAAAATTTGCATGATGATATGTATGATATGAATAAATTATTTGGTACTTACAATTCGAGATTTTAATCTTAGGTAACCACCTTGGCCAAGTTTGTGCTACCCATGTTTTTATAGTATTTATTTGGTTGCTTTTGATGTGTCTGGGAGCCTACGAAATTTTTCAAGTATGTTATAAGATATCGCAATTTTTTATGTAGAACTAAATAAAATTCAGCATATTCAATTCAAAATATCATATATTACCTTCCAAGGCCAGGTGGTGTCTTCCCTTCGTGTCTTAATGCACTCTTCTTTGCATCATCTTGTATATTCTTCCATTTCCTCTTGGGAATGACCAGAGGAATATCACACTTACGGTTATTTTTCAATTGAATCATATATTTATCTCTAACATATTTCAAATATGTACGGTCCTTTGAGGTGATTTTGGACTTGTTGAATGAATCGCCAAACAAGTCGACCATATGGTTTATAAGATTGTTTTTCAAATATTTATTCTGGGCATTCCACCATGTGCGAATAGTGGGCCCAAAAACATCTCAAGCCTTGTCATGCAAGGTCCTGTAAAAAATATTGTTTTCTGCAAAATGATATGATAATTAGATTAAAATAATATGAAAGATGTAGGTTTCAATCAAATGGCAGGAAATATTTAAGATATTCAAAAATACCTAGGATTTGTTGTATCTTCAAGGGAACCAAGTTATCGTCCACTAAAATGTTGATGGAGAGTGTTCTCGAGCTTTGAACACGTGATTCCCTAGGATAAAAATGCTCTGGTTGCACAAAATCAATATCCTCATGATATTTTCCCTATAGACCATCACGTGCACGGTCTTGTGTGTGCGGTGGGGGCATCTCATGGGGCCCAGGAGTTTTAGTCCTTCAAGCCACAGATGGAGGATAATATCCTCAAAGGTATGTGGCCCGTTCTAGGACGTTGTGGTACTTGTGCATCATTGCTACCAGCAACGTCCCCATGACCAAGTTGTCCCGTTGGATCCAAAAAATCCTATAGAAAAAAATGTTTAAGTATTATTCATATAATGGTATCAGAAAAAATTTCATAAATCAATATATATCAGAAACAGTCTTTTTTTTAAATTTCTCTTACCCCAATATGTTTCATACCCTGCCTTAACATTTTCATCCTTTCTTTTCCCTCATTTGTAAGTGGCTTAGACCTATCCAATTCAATGAATTCATTATTTTCCTTTCTCTGGGAATTTCAAATTGTTTCCATTGGGTTGATGGAATCATATACTTCATCCCACACATCATTGTGCTCCAATGGTGTGCTCATCTGGATCAACAAATAAACATGTTAATTCAATTATTGTAAGCAAGAATTGATATGAAAATAACTATTTTACCTACTGTGAGCTAGTTGGTGCCTTCCCACGATCACCCTACTACATTATAAGATGCATGACATTTTAGAATGTTAGAAAATAATATAAGAAGCACAAGCTATTAAAATTTGTGTTAAATATATAGAAAGGAAAACATTAATTACAGGTTTGGTATACTGGTAGAACATATTTACCCTCACAATAGCAGTGCTTCCATCGATTATATTCAAATCATAATCGACCAACAACTCTTCCCCTACAACTATTGTTTTAACTGCACATACGAATATTTGATTTCCTTTGCACCCCTCAAATATATAATTGAAATTATTTCTTGTTGTCCCAGGTCTTGTATTGTTAATAAGCCTTGCAATATTCCCTGACGTCTTTGGCCTTTCGTCAATAAAAATTATCGTTCATTTACTGTGATCATTGTCTTTTAGTTGTATATAATTTGCAACGACTTCATATCTCCACATACTTGGCATATATTGGACCAACCTCAACCAATCTCCATAGTTGTAGCATGTTGAGACATACTCCATCAACTCGATAAGTCCTCCATCTTTCACCTTTATGCCATCCATGGAGAATAGACCCAGACCATGTATGGATGATGGAACAATGTGAAAAATCCTCTCATTGACACAGAAGTTAGTGTCCAACTAAAGAATTTCATTAGGTACCCATTGTCTCACTAGATGTTCTTACCTCAAAGGAACCTCGACGTCACCTATGCTCTCATCATCATAAGAACATGAACCCCCTTCAACAAGAAAGAATTTCATGTGCCTATGGAATTTTCTTCTAATATTTTCACCTCTAGTTGATCTTGCCTTGTTAGATGTGTTGGATGTAACACTTTTCCCCCTCCCTCCATAAATTCTCTCGCTCGAGGATGATAGGTCTAATAGGTACCTTTTCATTTGTACCTAAACTCCATCGAATGAGAAAAAGTAGTTTGAAAAAGGGGAGAATTAATGGAAAATGAATAATTTGACACTATATTTATAATGCTAAAGCCAATAGTTGTCATAATTTAACCCAATACATAATTCACATTTCTTCTATTGTTTTAAAATGCCCCAGTTTTGGATTATAAAGGACCTTTGACTCCTATGTGTAGGAAGAAATGTAATTCAAGCAATTCATTTTCTGGTATTTGTCTAGCACTTGAGAGTTTGAAAGTTGAGGAAACAACCCAAACAATAATGTAATAATAAGCTAGAAATTCACATTTTATCATTTAGCTAACCATTCAAATTGAGCATTTCTAGCCTGCTAGATTTCATCCAAACTCAATATATGGTAAAGCTTGGCGCATGTATTTGTTTTTCTTCGTCAAAAAGGGTATAATCTCCAAACTCTCCAAACATAATATACTTGGATGTCCTTAAGATTCCCTAAAATGTCAATGGTATTCTATCTCCATTCATTTGCAATCAATAATATTTATGAGGGATATTCTTTATTAGATAAAGATAAATATGCGCATGTGAGCTTCGAAATCATCCAAGATTGAAAAGAGAGAAAAAGGTTGGAACCAATTAAGAAGGGGCCACACACTATATTGTTCCAAAGAGGAATGAAGTTCAAAAATAGTAAGGTGGGTTGTTGTTGGCACAACATCTCCCAAGTGTGTTAAATCCAATATTAGAGAGATCTACATTATTCATCTCTAGAAGGGAACTAAAGAGTTTGGAGACCTCCCCCTCGTCACTTGGGAAAATCTATATCAACCAAAGGAACTTGGAGGTTGGGGTATAAAAAACAACTTCCCATTTCTCTAGCGAGGAAGGGTGTGTGGACACTAATCAAGAACCAGGGTATTTGGAAATAAATTATTAAGTAAAATATATAACACCCACAACATTAAAGGATTGAAAAATAATCCCATGCAAATCCCATACAATAGGCTCCAATTTTTGGAAAGTTATTACAACCTCATCCCACATCATCACAACACACCTCAGTCGACAAATAGGAAATGGAAACAAAGTTAGAATTGGCCTTGATTCATGGGTAGTAAATGAACCTTCCTATAAAATGCCTCGAGAACTATGGATTCCCTCAGGAATCCGCCCATTGTTACCCTAGAATAAATTGTTTCTCAATCAAAATTATCTACCAACAATTGAGCCTAAACCCTTCTATCTTTTTGAGGGGAATAAATATGGGGTCCTAATATGGGGATTCAAAGGGTGGTTAGCTTTGGGGGAAGAAATAGAGGGTTTAACCTTCCCTTTGCTATGGGAAAGGTACCAATCAAGGCTTGATCAACCCTTTCCTGTAGGGGTTTAGGATCATAAGGTGAAAATGAGAAAGGGTTAATCAGGAAAAGCAAGTTGGTATGTGAGGGAAGAAATTCATAATTACATATATAATGAGGGCATAAATGCCTAATTACATAAATGCATAATTACATATATAATAGCATCATTTTCATTTGTCATGTTTTCAAATTCTCTCTATATACGAGATTCTGGTACGTGAGAACCGAACCTTACCTTATATCTCTCTCTACTTGCTTGTAAGTGATAAACTTACCTTCAAACTAGATTTATTCCCCGCAGATAAAGGAAGGAAGAAGTCTTGGGGCCTGATGGATAGATTTCCCCACCCGTAGGATAAAGCACAACCTATTTATTAATGTTATTTCTCTCGCTAGCCTTGGAGTGGGTTCCCCACCAGTGATTGAGTATGTTGGTTGTGAATCCTAGTCGTTTCCTAACAGAAACCCCCTACGTGTCAACCCCATATTCAGGACAGGACCTCCTGTGCATAGCTCTGGCTCCCGCAATCTTAATGCAAGCAAACAAACCATATTCTATCTCTTTCTCTCTTACTTCATCTAGCCCATATAACAAATTGAATAATAAGCCCAGATGATAAGAAAAAGAAGGTGTATTAGGAAAATGATGTCTAAGGAAAGAATTCTCTAGCACAACAAATAAACATTTGTCTCTCTCTATCGAGCCTCTTTATTAAGGTTTGAAGGCTTTCTATTAAGTGAAGTCCTCATATGCCTTCGGTAACTAGAGATAAAATACAGAGAAAAAACCACACCTTAGTGAGTTAGCGATCCAAAGTAATATATCTTTATGTTACACTTCATCTATCTTATCCCACTAACTTACTTCCTTAAATTAAGTCGTTAGGCATACACTTAGGTATAGTATTGGCCCCATCCATCTAGTTCTACTTCGCTAACGAACCAAATCAAATTACCGAAAATTATCATAGTCTTGGGAAATCCAGCACCTTCATGTTCAGTGAGTGGGTCCTAAGTTAACAGATGTAGGTTCTAAAGTGATCCAATAGCCTTCGCAAGCATCTAGATAAATCTTTCAACTCCATTCATCCCTTCCCCAATGCCTGACAGATTATGACCAGCCTAGCCAGTCATGATTCACCTGCCTCCCTTAATGAATTCCCAATGTCAGTCACTTGAGTTAACAAATCAGGCCTCTTATCTTTGATCCTGTTGTTGTCTTTATTTGTCCTTATCTATCTGCCTCTAGATGCATCCAAAAGCCTCTATCCCTATGTATCCATCTCTTTCTATCTAGTTCAGTTGTTTGTCTCCATCTGCATCTATCCACCTGTCAGTCATAATAATTATATATCTATCTAGTTCCATGTACCTGCTCCCGAAAATCCGAAAGGCACTCAACCTGGGGAGGCTCGGAATTTTGGGTAGGTCTATTTTCTTTTTAAATTTTCTATTTATATGACATATATAATAAAGTGAGTGAATGGGATATTAACGACGATACAAGGTGTTTCTTCTCTTGAAGTTAATAGTTCCTTTAGATTTAGGATCGATGGGTGGGTCCACTCAGGAAGGATTTTCGGTCAAATCACTATTAGTTGTTGGTCGAGAGAGGTAGGTTCAGTCAATTCACATCTAGCTAAAAAGAAAGAAAGGTAGTTCCCTCTCCCACAATTCTCGTTAGGTATTTCCATTGATTAGAGCGGGGAGAACGATAAACTCGATACCAATTAGTTGTATAACGGTGATCACCAATGCTCTGTTTCTATCAACTTGGTGGATTTTTAAGGTCGATGTTCCTATGGCTACCTCGTCAATCATTTTCCATATGAAATAATGGTAATTCCTTTTATGGATATCGACTTCCAATAAGGGATATTCCACTCTCAAAAGAAGATATGGTGAGGGGAGAGAGCGTCAATGTATGCCCTCGACCAACTATGGCAGGAGAGGAAAGGACGCTTCTGAAGGTGAATAATACCTACTTATTCTTTTTCCTCATTTGTCCATTCAGTCTATTTGTTCGAAGAAGGCGTTGGAAACTTCTAGTCAACACACAGTTGGTTGGTTGAGTTCCATCCATCCATCCAAGAGGGTAGGGCCAACCAAGCCAATAGGTAGGGTCTAGGGTTGTTCCTTATTGGTTTAATATCTCTGATTTTATACCTTTAACATGATTGAACCAGATTCAATTCTACTAGGGTTCAAACAAAGCCTCTAAAATGTCGTCCCTCCTGGTAAACCAAAAGGCAACGTAGCGCACAGAGTGCACTACGTAGTCTCACCCGAGATAGTCTTAATGAGTGACTGCAATACTCAGGTGTTTGCAGTCCAGGATTGAATGGGGATATAAGAAGTGCGTGCTGAGAGTTATATTTAATTTATTAAAGCAATATATTGGCATTCCCAATTATGCATGTAGTATAATCAAATCATTATCTCATTCATTCATCATGCTAACATCTACTCATAAATAGTAAAAGAGACACAAGCATTCAATCACATAACACAGGTTTTACTGTGGTTCACCCCCTCTTGGGATACGTCCACAAAGATCTGGCTCTTAAGCTCTTCTATTATGGAAGATCCAAAACTACAGCATTGCATGCTTTACAACTGATATAGCAAGATTTGCCTCACCCTATCCAATCTTGAATAGAAGGCCTTTTTCCATTTCCCTATGCATACTTTTCATCCCTTTTTTCAAATCCCATAGTTAAAAATACAATTTTTTCCGCATGTACGCACCTTGCCTACTATACAACATGCGTATACGGAGGTTGCACCACTACAACCCACATACATCGATATTTGTGCCAAAAAATGAAAAATGGTGTCGAGCTTCCATGTCACAATAGGACATCTATGATCCTCAGCCTTCCATATACTGGAAACGTTCTGACTTGGCCCTTCAGTTCCATTTGAAGGCTATAAATGGGCCAATTCCGAGCTATGGAAAGGAGGAGAAAGAATTCAACTTTGAGAGCAAAGTTACTATGGAGAAATTATTTACTTCATATTGAGTCTGCATCTCTTTTTCCTTTCAGTCTGAACACAGTGTTCAGCCCCCAAGCTCTTCCCTTATTGATTGAGAACTTCATTGTCTATCTTCTATGAGCTTGCCTTTGGTGGAGGATTGAAGTGGTGGACGCCCAACTGGAAGGAACTTAGTTTCTCACTTCCGAACCGTGCCGACACGGAAGTCTGTAACTTTTTCACTTATGTTGATCATATATTAATAGAAATACTCGTTTCCTGTCCAATTGATATCTTGAAAATATTTGAATTATTTTTCCATGGGCGTATTTGTCATGTTTATTAATGGATTATGTTATTGAATGTGCTAACATCATATATTATCACATGTTGGCATAGGGGCATACCCAGGGTTCAACTCCAAGAGCACACCAACAAGCCCTAGCTACTGGCCTTTTCGGCAACACCTTTGAAGTAGATGTAGTCTCACCTGAAGCAGCTATGAGAGGGCTGCAGGACAAAGATGTCTACAACCAAGGGGAATATCAAGTGGATCTAACACAGGAACAACACAACATTCATATATCACTGATCAGCTTGATCTACTCCATGCATCTATCAGATCTACCTTAGCAATGCAATAACAGTATATGAAGGACAAATACAAAATACCAATCATAGACAAAACAAAATATATGTGGTTCACCCTCTCTCTAGGGCTACATCCATAGAACTGTGCTATATTATATTGATGTAAAGCATACAGTTCTTGTTTGCGCTCTGAGCTAGCAGATCTTCTCTTCTCCTATCCTTCTCTCCCCTCCCTGCACACCCAGCTGCAGGGTTGATCTTCACACCCAGCTGAAGATCTTACAATCCAAAAGGCTCTTGTACCCAACACTTCTCTCTCTCACAATACTCTTCTCTCGAGAAACTCAATATCAACAGTAACAATAACAACACATCAACCCGAAAGTACCAACCCAACCTAGGCCCTTTAGACCTCTATTTATACTTTACAATCATTCACCGACATCCTTAGGCAGAAACCTGAGTGTCCAAAGCCCTAGATACCAAAACCCTAGGTCTCTAAACCCTAGGTCAACTTGACCCATGTTTTCAGGGCTTCGCCAGCCTATCTTTCCTTCCTTCTCACACAGTGCTCCAAAGCATCTAACAGTGGATTTTTCCTCTTTCTGAGTCATCCACGATCCTTCTTCCTTTCTTATCTGTCATCCATGATCTCCTCATCCAACGACATTCTTTCTCGGGCTTCACTCTATATTTTCTTCTCTTTTACTCACTTCGACCCAGTATCAGTCACTGTGTCATCGGCGAAGTTCACTTTTTCCCTTTTCTTCCTTGTTCTTTTCTCCCTTCCATAACCAAGGGCCAATAGGCCCCCAACACTCACCTGTGACTCATCCCAAGGCACTTCAATCTGACTATTTTGTTGTACTTTAACTTCGGACTGCACAGTGTAGCCTTTTCTTTCTGCGTTATGCCTCCTCTTCCTCCTTGTGTAGACTATATTTTCTATGTCTGGTACCCAATTTCAACTGCACCTGGTACCTAGACCCTTGATCTGTTTGATTTTACTGAGAGCTGCGAGGCAACTAGTTTTCATAGTACAACTTCAGTCGACTCCCATTCACTAGTCCTTCCTTCCATTCTCCATTCAACGTCTTCAGTTGTGCATCTCCTTCTGTAACATAGGCGATCTAGTATGGCCCCATCCAATGTGTTATGAACCTCCTAGGGTTCTTGATGAACTTGTTTCCATAAACCAACACTAGATATCCTTGTCTAAATGCCTTCTTCTTGATGTGCCTGTCATGATAGGCCTTCTCTCTTTCCTTCTGTACTTGCTGATGGAATCCTGCAATGAATCTATCTTCCTCAAGTTCAACCAACTGTGCAAGTCTCTCTTGAACAGCTCCAATATCATCCATACCCGTAAAGGAAACAATTCTCAAGCTTGGTACCAAATACTCCATTGGAACAACAGCTTCAAGACCATAGACCAACTTAAAAGGGGTATGCATTGTCAACTTCTTGCACGTGGTTCTATAGGCCCATAATACTGTCGGTACTCTTAAATCCCAATCATCCATGTTCATGCAACATATCTTGGTCAGTTTTCTTTCCAAAATCTTGTTGAATGCTTCAACTGTCCCATTTGCTTGTAGATGGTACGGTGTGCTCTTCTGATGGTGGACTGAAAATTCTTCAGTCAAGGCTTCAACTGTCTTATTGATGAAATGTGTTCCTTGATCACTCATGAAGATCTTTGGGCATCCAAACCTGGTTATGATGTCATCAAATATGAAGCGTGCAGCTATAGTTGCACTAAATTCCTTAACTGCTCGAGCTTCAGCCCATCTGGTCAAGTACTTTGTTGTTGTGATTATGTGCCTTGCTCTTGTGTGCTTCCCTGGTGGGTTTATAGGTCCAACGAATTTAATGTCCCATTTCTCGAATTCTTGTAGGGTCAGTTGTGGTGCTAACGGTATTTCATCTCTTCTGGATGGTTTCCCAACACTTTGGAATACATCGCAGGCTCTGGAATAGTCTTTATCATCTCTGTGTAAGGTAGGCCACCAAAGGCCAGCTCTCAGGACCTTCTGCGTAGTTGCTTTCCCTACATAATGTCCTCCTGTGATGCCTTCATGAGCTTCTGTGAGGATCAGCGAGCGTTCTTACTCCATAACACATCTTCACAAGATCTCATCTGGTCCCATCTTGTATAACTGACTGGCTATAATTGAAAAGTCTGCAGCGTGCACCACTAGTTGTTTCTTCTGGGGAATTGTGTACTCGCTAGGTTACATTCCAGTTGACAGGAACTGGACTATGTCTGTGAAGTGGCCATTGATTTTTCTAATGGATAGCAATTTTTCATCCGGTAGTGTATCCTCCAAACTGGTGGGTTCTTCACCATGTTCCAACCTCGACAAGTGGTCAGGGCCTTTGTTCATTCTTCCTGGCTTAACTATGATCTCAAAATAATATTCTTGAAACAACAGAAGCCATTTTCATATTCACCCCCCCAACACTGGCTTGTTGACCAGTTACTTCAGCATGGAGTGATCAGTAAACATTTTAAAGTGTCCTCCCAACAAATAGTGGCGAAATTTCTGCACTGCGTACACCATGGCTAATCCCTCTCTTTTAGTAGTGGTATAATTAATCTTAGTTGTGGATAACTTTCTGCTGGAAAATTCTAGAGGATGTTCAATATATCATTCTCCTGGTTGTGCTAATACATCTCCTAAAGCAATAGAGGATGCATCGGCATGTACATGAAACTCCTAGGTCGAGTCTGGAAAAAACAAAATGGGTGCAGTAACCATTTTCTCTTTCAGTGTGTCAAAGCTCTGTTGTCATTCTTCAGTCCAACTAAACTGACAATCCTTCTTCAACAGCTTCTCTATGGGCATTTTGATTTGAGCATATCCCTTAATGAACTTCTTGTAGTAGCATGTGTGTCCCAATGCAGTGCGCAGCTATTTAAGTGTTGTAGGAGGGGGTAGATCAACTATAATGGTGATATTGGATGGATCTACTAGTAATCCTTGCTTACATACAATATGTCCTAAAAAAACTCCAAATGGGGAAAAGAAAATTCACTTCTTTAGATTCAAAGAAATTTGACACTGCCTTCATTTATCCAGCATTAACCTTAGACATTCCATGTGATTCTTCAATCAACTAAATATAGTCCAATCATCAAAATATGCTTCTAAAAATTTATGCAAAAACTCCTTGAATGCTTCAACCACCACCCTGGAAAATATGGTTGGGGCATTCTTCAATCCAAATGGAATTATTGTATACTGATAGGACCCCCATTCTATTGCAAAGGTGGTCTTGTGGCAATCTTCCTTGGCAATTTGGATCTGATGGTATTCTGAAAATCCATCTGTAAAAGAATATACCTCTTGGCCTCCCACATTATCTAACACTTCGTCGGTGAATGGTGTAGGGAAGGGGCCATGTAAAAAAGCATCATTAAGCTTTCGTAGGTCTACACATATTCTGATCTCTCCTGTCTTCTTGTCTTGTACCACCATAGGGCTAATCCACTCTGATTCTTCCACCGGTTCTATAATCCCTACTTCTAGCATTCTGTCAAGCTCAATCTTCAATTTTTCCTTATATTTGGGGTTCAATCTGTAAGGTCTTTGTTTGACTGGTCTAGCATCTGGCTTTAAGGGAATCCTCACATCTCCCATAGGCCCTTTAATTCCCTTCATATCAGTGAAATTGGTTGGAAATAATTCCTGATACTCATGTAGTAACTCAGTAATCTTGTCAATGGTGATAGCATCCCAATAATCTTCGACATTGGCAAGCTTCGGTGTCTCCTCTATTCCAATATTGAATTTCTTAATCTTAATCGGTTGTCCAATGAATGGAAACTCAATTACTGGTCCTTCCACATCTCTCTGGCCTTCTGTTTCTGCGATGCTTACTTTCCTCAGATCATCATCTTCATCTGCATTAATGTTGTAATAGCCTTGCAGTTTATGGAGAGGCATAGTCCATTCATCCTCTTCCTGTTCTAACGGAAGGTTGGATACCTCCTCGAATACTTTCTATCTCACAATCTGTAATGCTTGATCTACTGACAGAAATTGACTTTCAAATAGGAATGTAGTTATAAAATTCTGATTCATGCATTCCCAATCCGTAGTGATGAGGTGCAGCCTTTCTTGGAGGCACCAGTTGATAGGTATCATGTCCAATGTGTTGATGAATTTGTGTACCCACTGTTCTTGCGGAATTTCACTCCAGTCCTTTTCATAGCTTCGCACATGGTCCTTTGGGCAGCTTCAACCTGTGTAGAGAACTTCACAGCCTTCTACTTGTGATGAGAACCTCGCTGTCATCAAGGTACAACACTATATCCAATCTGTAATATTGTTTTTATGTGTCCCCCACCATCTCATTGGTGTGGCTTTCGGGGCCTCATCCATGGATAGTAATCTCTGTTGTATTGTTACATTCTCCTCAAAGTCCGACAAGAATGTTTCTAAAGGATTCAGACCATCAAAGGTGGGTAAGTTACTTACTGTTGTACCAATCCAGTGAACTTATCTGGTTAATATAGCACATCCTCTTGTGGATGCTTCATACATATTATTCTGCCATTTCTCCAGTTCTTCTTCTGAATCTGATGAACATGCGCTCTCACTTCGCCAGCTTATATTTCCATCGGCTATAGGATTAATGTAATCATGTTGTCTGGCGGTTAGCTTGTAGATGTTTTCTAGTGCATATGCGTAGTCTTCTTCTCTGATGGGCTATGTGTATCGCTGACCTTCATCGGGATCTAAAGGTGAAATGACCCTAAGACCATCACCTTCAAAATTCATACATCTCTTTTTTAAGTCAACAACAGCAGAGTTATTGAAGGCCCAGTCAATTCCCAACAGTGTGGGGTAGGGGCAACTGTCATCAACTATTTCAATTACCTCAAAATCTGCAAATGTTCTGACTCCGTCGATGTCCACAGAGACATGCTCCAATCGTCCAAATGGGTTGACAGCTTGTTGATTAGCCATCCTAAGCCTGATAGGGGAATAGATAAACTTTGTTTTTCCAATCTGTGCCCAAGTTTTATTCTTCATGACATTGACCTCTGACCCTAAGTCGAGGACCACATAGTCTATATCATACTCTTCTATTTGAGCATTCAAATGCAATTCCTTATTTGTCCTTCTCTTTTTACCAATTTGGTCTAGCCCTATTCAGTAAGGGATCTATCTTTCCTAGCTCATATTGTCTGATTAAATTTTGTAACTCTTGTACAGCACTTTCATCCTGAATCAATTTAATACAAGTATGTAAAAAGTCCATGAGCTTTCTTACCTCTTTTCCTTCTCTTGGCGAAGCAGACTGATCAAATGCGTGAGGCATTCCATACTCTCTTACTTCTGTTCTTGTATTTGATTAAGAACCTTGGTCTCCTCTAAATTATTTTTGTGTTGCCTCAAACATTTGTCTTTCTTTCTTTGCATCAAAGGCTTGGGTCTTGTCTACAGCTTTCATGATTCCTGAATCTTATGTAATCTTCCCTTGGGTCAGTTTGTCTTCTCCTATAACAGCGCCTCCTCTGGTTATAACAACGACTCTAGGTTCTCCTCTACGAGGCTCAGCAAGATCAGTTGCACTTGTGGGTTCTACTGAGGTCCTCATCTTTTCTAAAGCTTAGCTAGAAGCACAGGACAATCTTCTATAACATGGTCAAACGAGCTGCAGTAGCTACAAGTGGTACAAGGGTTATGACAATCCCTGGGAAGGTGTCCTGGTTGTGTGCAGTTATAACAGATGATCTATCCTTGGCCTCGACCCATTCCTCCTCGTTGTCCTCTTCCTCTGAATCCACCACGAGGATTGAAGTTTCCTCTCCCAGGAGAGTTATACTGCGTATAATTTCCTTCTTGTTGTACTTCACCTTGGATCTTATATATGTCTCTTGACCTTTCATGCATGAGATCATAATCCCTACAATCCCTATCATCATGCCCTATAGACTTACAAAATGTACAGTACAAGTTCATAGGTATCTGAACATACTTTTGCATATAATAGCACTCACCAGTGCGATGTTTGTTTCTGCATACCTTGCACCAGGGTAAGGTGACTTGCTTCAAGGGGCTCGGAGCTCCAGAAGCCAAGTATTCATTGAATAGAGGGAAGTGTTCCTTGTTATTACCTTATGATCTACATCTAACACACTAGATATTTTCTCTTTTATCTTTTCCCTTATCTTTCTTCATATCTTCGACTTGCAGAGAAAAACTAGTTAGCTGACTCAGGATCTGACTCATACCTGAGTTGGATTCTCCCATAGGGGTTGATTCAAGATTCATGGCAATCTCCAACGCCTCAGCCTATGAAGAAATCTTCTGTTGCATCAGGGGAAATCTGATGTGTGGTAGGAGGGTAGCAATGAACCATTATTTGTTTTGTTCATCTAGGATCTGGAAAGTTAATCGGCCTGTCAATGTTTTGAATATTTGATCGAATTCCCACACAAGTTCAACCACCTTCTGCTTGATCTCTTTCAGCTCTATGATACATTCTGACTATGACTTAGGTTTCGTAAATTCTGCAATCAGCACGTTCTTGATCTAATTCAATGGCTTAGGTTGTGCAAATCCTTGGACAAGCTTCATGTACCATCTCAGTGCGTGATCTCTGAGAGTTGTACTGAACTGGGTTCTTTTGACAGCTTCATCTGTGACATTCTTAATGTTCCATACAGCTTCACACAGGAACCAGTGATGATCAGGATCTTCAAATACATCTCCCCTAAAGATAGGAAGTCTCATCTCATCTGCCATAGGCATTACTAGGGTTCCTGACTGAATATGTGGTGGACTACTATGGACAGTGCTCTGGATGCTCTGGTGACTAGGATTACTCTAGTTGCTT
>JASDQU010103865.1:193208-209283 GCA_032191745.1 Picea mariana | reverse complement strand
TACCTATCTTCTCTCCTTTTGCTATCGCCAATGATCCTTTGATGACCTTCCACATCTTATCTGTAAATATGGATACACAACCTTCACTTGTCAACTGCCCTGTTGAAATCATATTTTTCCTTAAATATGGAACATGTCTTACCTCTTTCAACAACCATTGGTTTCCATTGCATTGCTTTATTTTTATCTTTCCCATTCCAACAATTTTGCATGGTGCATCATTACCCAAATGAACCTGTCCAAAATCACCTTGAACATAATCTAGAAAATGTTTCCTATGGGGTGTGGCATGAAATGAAGCCCCTGAATCTACTACCCAAGACTCATAAATATTATCTACAAAAAGAATCAAAGAATCTTGTAACACATCACCTGTTACATTTGCTTCCTGATTTCTCTCATGTTGTCCATCTCTTTGTTTCTTTGGAGCTCTGCAGTCTTTCTCCAAATGTCCTTTCTTCCCACAATTCTAGCACTCTATCTTTCCAAATCTGGATTTGGATCTTCCCTTCCTAGAATTCTCGCGGTTCCCTGAGCCCTTTCCTCTATCCTTTTGTCTTCCCCTGTTCTCCATGTTCAACGCATTACCTGATGTCTCACCTGTGCTTTTTCGTCGCATTTCCTCACTAAGGATAACACCAACAACATCATCAAATTTTAAAGTATTTGAATCAAAGACAAAGTTACTTGTAGCCATGACCAAGTCGTTCCAGCTTTCTGGCAATGAAGACAAGATTAGAAGATCCCTGACCTCATCATCAAAGTCCACTTTTACAGAACTTAGTTGATAAGTAACTATATTAAATTCATTTAAATGATCTACAACAGACCCACCTTCTGACATCTTCATATTAAATAATCTCTTCATTAGAAATACCTTATTAGACGTTGAGGGTTTTTCATACAGTTTAGCCAACACATCCATCAGATCCTTCGTTGTCTTTTCTTTCGAAATATTGAAATCCACCAACGCTGCCAAGCTCAGTCGTATCGTTCCTAGAGCCTTTCTGTCAAGAATCTCTCATTTTTCATCCTTCATGGTTGTTGTCTTCTTTTCTACTCTGCCCAATGGTAGGGATAGATCCTTCTGATATAAATAATCTTCCATCTGCATCTTCCATAACTTGTAGTTTTGGCCGTTAAATTTCTCGACCCTAAACTTTCCATCTTCCGACATTGCTCCCACTCGAACCAGGAACCCTCTTTTCCTACGAGTTACCTTTCGCTCTGATACCAATTGTTAGAAAAACAGGACTGTGGAGAAATAAAATAAAACAAATGCGGAAACAACACACAGAAGATACACAATACAATAGAGACACGGATTTACATGGTTCACCTAGTGTGGGCTACATCCACCAGAGAAATTGCCAGGTCCTTCCTTTATTATTATCCAGCAAAATGAAGGGATACAACCTACAAAAAAAACCTTTGTAACTTCCTCTTCTTTCTCTCACGGTCTCCTCTTTCAGAATACAATACTCACCATAATGCATAGCCGCAAAAAACCCTAACATAATTTCTACCATTAGATCTACGACCTTATAATGAACGGTCTAGATTTACAATGAAATTACAATATACATTTACAAGGCAATTTTCTCTTCGGGGGACACTGCCCCCAAATCCCCACCGGGGGCCCAGTTTTCCCCGAACCCCCCAGCTAGGGGGATAGCCCCCCCAGACCCCGCAGAGGGGGTACCCCCCCCTCTACACTCCCCCACATGGAAGAGTGTACATACTTCTGGGGTGTAAAGTCTTCATGGGGTATAAACACAGCTGAAAGTAAGGACCTCTGAATCAAGAATATAATCAGGATCCACAACCAACATAATCCTCCACAAAAGGCAAGCTCATATAAGGGAGACAAAGAGGTTCTCCATCAATAAGGAAAGATCTTGGGAGATGAACATTGTGTTTAGACTTAAAGGACAAAGGTATGCAGACTCAATAATGAAGTGATAATTTCTCTAGAGTAACTTTGCTCTAAAAGTTGAATTATCTCTCCTTTTCCGTAGCTCAGAATCGGCTTCTTTATAGCCTTCAAAATGCAACTGAAGGGCCAAGTTGGAACGTTTCCAGTACATGGAAGGCCAAGGATCAGATATCTTCTGTCATGACATGGAAACCCGACATTTATTTTTGATTTTTTGGCATAAATCCCAATGTACATGGGCTGTAGCGGAGCAGCAAGCGTATACGCATGTTGTATAACTTGCTAGGTGCATACAAGTGGAAAAATATTTTTTTTTGTCTCTGGATTCATTAATCAGGGAAAGTAATTCTACATAGGGAAATGGAGTAAGGCCCTCTCTTCAAGATTGCATAGGGTGAGGCAAATCTTGTTCTAATATGAGAAACTTGCATGCCATAATTTTTGTGGCCATTCTTGTCACAACGTCACTAATACGCTTGATAATGATTCTTCCTGACCCCCTTTCAGTGTCATATTTATTCTTTATATCCTCGGCCAGTGCTTTCTCCTTAGTTTTGTCCTTGAGGAACTATGCGGGATCCATGCTCTGTGATGGCAGTCATGTGATGTGTGCGATGATCTCTATGTCTATTGAGACGAGTTGCTTCAGCCATAGATATCCGCCATGTGTGACTGCCATCAACTGCTTGATGCAAATGTTTTCATACTGGCCACTCCCAAAGTGTGGTAGGTCTAACAGACCTCGAATCCCAGTTTTGGCCAGTCCTGCTGCCCACTGGAGTGGTTGATGAATTGGTTCCCCAAAGGGTCCTATACACACAGTCTATAGGTAGACTTGCTTAGAGAACTCTGGAAACTTGTCTGTGTCCATTATGGTATGAGTACCTCAATTTCTCTACATAACCTAACAAATCCGTTGGTACATGTACCCCTTCTAGTATGTGTGGCAAAACAATTTTTGCGGAGGGTTGTCTGTGCGGTGACCTAAGTACTGTTTTCTTATCCTTTTGTTATGGTGGCTGGCTCAAGTTTCTAGCCTCCATTGTTCATTCTTCGGCATATTGCTCTGGTCGGCCAGTGACATCTTCCACTGTTCCCTCCAGTGGTTGTTTCGACACGGTTGTCTATGATTCTTCTGGCGCGGGCGTTTCTTCCTAATTTGGGGTCATCCCATTGACTCTTGGGGATTCTATAGGGTTTTTGGGTTGCACTTGGCTGCCTGCATCCTCATTCTGTCGGCCCTGCCCCTCTTCCGGCATATCAATTTCCATGCCCATTGGTGCTTTCTGCTGGGTTTCTTGCACAATGAGTGTGGGCCTTCCTGGTGTTGTATCCGGTGATCGTATTCCGTCCACATTGATGACTTCTGGTGGCTGAGATGGTTGTTGTTTTCTTCCCTGCAATTGTAATTGTGCTATGGTCCTAGCTCAGGGTTGTCTGGAAGTCTAGCTCAGTTATCCATGTTTAGGTGGTTCCATGGTAGTAAAAACTTATCGTTATCTAATCTCAGTAGCCTATGCAACCTCTGCAAACTTTACTCTCTGTTGTGTATTCTCTATCGCTCTGTGCCCTTTCCAATTTCATAATAACCTTTCTTCTCTCACATCCCTTCTTTGTATGGGCGTCGTGTGAAGCTTGTCGAAGACATTACCACGATTATTGATTAAATGAACCGTTGGTTCCTTTGTACTTGTCATTGATTTCCCTCACCGTCTCTAGTTGGCGCGATTAATTCGGCATCCCATCAGTCGTTTCTGGCATTCAATTCCGCTAGCCTTCGTCACTTGGCGCTTCTTTTGTCGTATCCTCCTTTCCCGCTTGTTTTCATTTTGAACTGACTGTTGGATTTGTCTCCATCGGGATCGTATTACCAATCGTCTTTGCTCTTTCTCCTTTTGTCACACTATGCCTCTGTCAATATCTTTTGATATCATGTACTATATATTTTTTTTCCTTTTTTTTTTTACTGTGCGGTGACTTTCAAGTTGCGGTTGGTCAATTGTCCTTTTACAAATTCATTCGGCTCCCATTGATCATCCCCCTAATTTATGCACCTCCTAAGTCCTTCAATTGTACATCTCCCCCATCTGTGACAGTTTTTACTTCATGTGGTCCTAACCAGTGCATTCTGAGTTTTCCTAGATGTTGAATGGATTTATTGTCATACATCAACACTAAATCTCCTTCCTTGCAAGTTTTCCTCTTGATATGTCTGTAATGCCAAGCTTTGTCCCTTTCTTTCCGAACTTCTTGGTGGAACCCTGCTAGGATCCTATCTTCCTCCATGATCATCAGTTGACTCAGCCTATCTTGTACTGTTCCTTGTTCTGTTATGTTTGTAATCGTTGCTACGCGCAGACTGGGTACCAAAAATTCTAATGGAACCATTGCTTCTTGTCCATATACCAATCTGAATGGCGTGTGTCCTGTCAACTTCTTGCGTGTGGTCCTGTATGCCCACAACACTGCTGGTATTTTTAGGTCCCAATCATCCCTATTAACATTACAGATCTTCGTCGATGCATTTTCAATGATTTTTTTTAAGGCTTCTATGGTTCCATTCGCTTGTGGATGATATGGTGTACTCTTTTGATGATGGACTTCAAATTCCTCAATCATAGCCTTAATAGTGTTGTTAATGAAATGAGTTCCTTGGTCGCTCATCAAAATCCTTGGGAAACCAAATCGAGTAATCACATGTTCAAATAGGAAATGTGTTGATGTTTCTGCACTGCAATCTTTCACTGGTGTTTCTTCCACCCATCTTGTCAAGTATTATGTCGTGGTGATAATGTACCTTGCTCTTGTCCTCTTTGTTGGTGGGTTAATTGGTCCCACAAAATCTATTTCCCATTTGTCGAGCACCTGCAAAGTGACCTGTGGTTGCAGGGGCATCTCGTCCCTTCTATTTGATTTACCAACCCTCTGACATACATCGCATTTTTGGCAGTACTCTTTTGAGTCTATGTGAATGATCAGCCACCATAATCCTGCGTGTAATACCTTCTGCACGGTAGCTTTGCCTGTGAAATTTCCTCCTGCTATTCTTTCATGGGATTCTACTAAAATCCTTTGTCTTTCATGTTCTAGAACATATCTTCTCAAGATGCTATCTACGCCCATTTTGTATAAGTGTCCTGCAATTAGTTGATAGTCTACAGCCCGGACTACCATGTTTTTCTTCTGCAAGGTGTTGTATTCTTGTGGCGCAGTCCCTATACTCAAGTATTGGATGATGTTTGTGAAGTACTCGTCGGCGATCTAGACTGAAAATAACTATGCGTTCGGAAATTTTTCCTCTAAATTTGTAGGTTCCTCTCCGTTCATGACCCTTGACAGGTGGTCAGGTCCTGCATTTATCTTCCCTGGCTTGACTATTACTTCAAAATAAAATTATTGAAATAGTAGTATCCATCAACAGATTCTCCCCCCCAACACTAGCTTGTTGACTAGGTACTTAATTGTTGAATGATCTGTGAACATTTTGAATTTTTTCCCTAATAAGTAGTGTCTGAAATTATAAAGTGCGTAGACCGTAGCTAGGCCTTCCCTCTTTGTAGTGTTATAATTATGCTCTGATTCTGATAGTTTTCTGCTAGCAAATGTTATGGGATGATCCAAATATCCTACTCTTGGTTGTGCCAAAATAGCTCCAAGTGTTATGGTCAATGCATCTACATGTACATGGAATGTCTTCTCCTGGTCTGAGAATAATAGTATTGGCGCAGTGACCATTTTTTCTTTCAGCGTATCCAAACCGTGTTGACAATTCTCATTCCACTTGAACTTTGTATCTTTCCTTAACAATTTCTCCATTGGCACGAAAATCTGTGCATACCCTTTTATAAAAATTTTGTGGTATCCTGTGTGTCCCAATGTCTCTCTTATTTGTCGAATTGTTTTTGGTGGTGGCAGGTTAATGATTACTGCAATTTTGGTAGAATCTACTAGTAAACCTTTCTTGCATAATATATGGCCCAATAGTATCCCAAACGGTGTTTCGAAGATGTACTTCTTGATGTTAAATGATATATGGCACTTCCTGCATCTTTCTAACATTCGCCGCAATTCCACTACATGGTCTTTCAACAGACTATAGACTGTCCAATCATCCAAGTATACCTCTAGAAACTGGTGGATAAATTCCTTAAATGCAGCTATGACTACTCTGGAAAATATTGCTACTGCATTCTTCATTCCAAACGGCATTACCGTGTACTGGTAGGATCCCCATTTTGTAGAAAAGTGGTCTTGTATCTGTCTTCCGGCGCTATCTTGATCTGATGGTATTTTGAAAATCTGTCGGTGATTGAAAAAAATTCCTGTCCTCCTACATTCTCCAACACTTCATATGTGAAGGGTGTAGGGAACAGGTCATGTAGGAATGCATAGTTCAACTTCCTCAAGTTGACGCATATTCTTATCCTGCCTTTTTTTTTCTTTTGAAATACCATCGGGCTTATCCATTCTGATTCTTCCATGGGTTCTATGATTTCGACTTTGAGCATCCTATCGATCTCAGCTTTAACTTTTTTCTTATATATCGGATTTAGTCGATATGGTCATTGTCTGATCGGTCTTGCCTCATCTCTGAGTGGTATCTTCATTTCACCTATCTCTCCATCTATTCCCTTTATTTCTGTAAATTTTGTGGGGAACAGGTCGTTGTACTCGCGCAGTAACTCTGTTATGATTTCTATTGTTTACTCATCCCAGTAGTCTCCAGTGCTGGCCATTTTGGGATTCTCAATTGTCCCAATGTTGACCTTCTTCACCTTGATCAGCATAGAAATTACTTATGATTCTAGAGGTGGACCTTCCACTTCTCTTTCTCCTTCCACTTCCTCAATCTAGATATCACGTGGGTCGTATTCCTCTAGTACTTCTCCTTGCACATGGTAGCATGACAACAGTTCTTTCACTGTATGTTTGTTTCGTTGTTGTTCTTCTGTTATGAGTTTGACTTATGGTTCCTTAATGAATATCACCCCTCTTATCTGCTTAAGTGTTGCATCGATGTTGGAGTTCTCATGTTCAAATGAGAAAGCGACTGTAAATTTCTGCAGCAATACTGGCTAGCTCGTAGTTCCTCTGTGCAGTTCCTGGTCTGTATACCAGTTTGTTGGGATTCCCTCTAAGGTATGTATGAAATGATGAGGCCATTCCTCTGGGGGTGTTATTTTCCATAACGCTCTGCACTTCTCCAAGTGTTCCGTTGGTGCCCCCTATCCATCGTACTTATGTTGTTGGTTGCTTTTATGTTCTTCGCCAAACCTTATGCACAATAACCACTTACATTGGTACCAATCCTTGATTGTTTCCTTCTGTGTGCCCCACCATCTGGAAGGTGTAGCCTTGAGAGCTATATCTAGTGCTAAGAGTCACTTATTTTCTAACACTTCATCTTCATACTGTGACAAAAACTCTTCTAGATCATTTACCCCGTGGAAATTGGGTGGTTCCCTTATCTTCGTACCTACCCATCTTACTGTGCAGTCTATTCTTGCGCATATTCTTGTGAAAACTTCATGTAGCCTCTGTTTCTAGTTCTCTAAACCTGTATCTGAGTCTGAGGCACATGAAGTAATGCTCCTCCAACTGAGTATCCCATCTGCAGTTGGGTTTACATAATCCTCATCTTGTGCATTTGTCCTGTACAATTGGTCGATTTCCTCCGAGTCCAAGCAAGTAGGCTCTACAAACATTTCCCCTTCTGATGGGTCTAATGGCGCAATGACCCTGTATTTTCCCGACTCAAATGTCATTTTCCATGTTTTCAAGTTGATTATGGCTTGGTTATCAAATTCCCAATCCAATCCGAGCAATGATGGATATGGTGTTGTGTCATCCACTATTTCAATCACTTTGAAGTCTGCTTTAGTGCGCACTCCATCCAGGTCTACTGTCACTCCTTTCAGTCTCCCAATTGGTAGCTAGTTTCAGCTGAATGGGTGAATATCCTAATGTGGGCTCTCCCATATATTTCCATGTCTTCTTGGGTAATACATTGACTTCGGATCCTAGATCCAATATGATATCTCCCATGTTGAAATCTCTGATGTTGGCATTCATCCTGAACTGCCTACTTGTTCTTCTCCTTGTATGTAGGTGATTGATTGTTTTTTGTTCTAGTTTTCCTTCTGCCTCTATGCTACATCTTTCTAATATATTTTGAAATATTTTGATAGAGGATGGATCATTTAATAGTTTTACACATGATTGCAAAAATCCTTTGATTGTACTTACTTGTCCCAGGTGCTGCATTTCTTTGGTATGATCCAATGATGGAGGCATCTCGTACTCTGTTACTTCCTTGTTATGTTGCGCAGTTGAAGTCAACACGGTGTCTTGCTTCAGAAATTCTTGTCTGGCTTGCTTAAAATTTTTCTTCTCTTTCTACGCATCGAACTATTTCCTTCATTCAACATTCTTCTTCACCCACTGGTGTTACACTGGCTCTTGTCGAACTACGTCATTTCTTGTTTATCTCCTCCGTGTGTAACTATGTTGATGTTTCTTCCTTCGTCCCTTGCTTCCGCTGAAATCCATTGGACATTCTGGTTATTTTGATTCCTCTTTTCCTGGATCTTTCCTAGTAACGTAAGACATTATTTTGTGTCGTGATCCATTGCGCAACAATACAAACAAGTCGCTGGTGGAAGTGGACATTCTCTTGCATAGTGTCCTAGTTGTTGACAGTTGTGACATACCACTGGTCCTCTACCTCTTCCAAATCCTCCGCTTGCTCGTCCTCTGCCTCTGTAGCCAGCTCAATCCCCTCGTGGCGCATTATACTGAGGTGCCTGATTGTACTGTGTGATATTGTATTGAGGTTGCATTGTGTTGTACTGTGGTTGCGTGGTATTATATGGTTGTTGCGCAGTATTATACTGCTACTGCGCAATGTTGTATGGGGCTGGTAATTGGTTATACTGAGGTGTGGCTTTCCTAGTCATCATTTCTTCCTACACCCTATATGTGTATGATGTCCTCTCTTTCATCAAGTCCATAGTTCTACAGTCTTTTTCATCATGGCCTACTGATTTGCAAAAGTTGCAATATGAACTCTTTGGGACTGTCCGGTATTTCTGCATCATTGGTCAGTGATATCGGTAGTGACCCTGTTTCTTACAGATTTCGCACCATAGTCTTCTTGTAGGTGATTTGGAATCCCTGCTTCCATGTACTATGTGAATGTTGGACATTCATTCTTATGGTGTCCTTCCGTCCTGCATGTGGTACACCAAACAGCTTCTCGTTTGTCTTTAATTTTGTTCTAGTTTAGTTGGGACGTTAAGTTCTTCAAATCCTCCTTCAACTCTTCGATGGTTGGATTTGTCTTCTGATATTGGTTTTCCTCCAGTTGCAGGGTTGCCTGTAGAGCCTCTGCCTGTGTCTGAAAATTTTGTTGTCGCAGTGGATATTTTAAGTGTGGTAATAGTGAATTGACGAACAAGTGCATGTGTTGCATATCTGTCATGAGGTATTTCAACTTTCCTTTCAGTCGCTTGAATATCTGGTCAATCTCCCATACAGATTCTCCTAGTTTTTGTCCAATTTCTATCATCTCGTTCATGTACTGATCCTTTGAACTTGGCTTCTGAAACTCATTTATCAGCAATTTCTTGATATCCACAATTGTTCTAGTTGTCCTTGGTGGATTATTTGTAGCTAAACTCATATACAAATCTAGTGCATGATACCTTAGTGTAATCAATAGCTGCACAAGTTTAGTGTCCTCGTTTGTGATCTGTTTTGTTTCCCAGATCTTCTCACAGATAAACAGGTGTTTTTCCGGGTCCTCCGACGCTTCTCCTTTGAATTCTGGTAACCTGATGGTGGAATCGTGTCCTGCCATCCTGAATGTTGAACTACTACCTCCGTGCAGTGTAGATACTTGGCTAATTCTTCTTGAACTAGCTCCCCCAATTGTTGTTCCTTGTGTAGATGTACTTATTGTTGTCTTCCTTCTTCCAAAATTCGGTTGTCTAATTGGTGGTGTTCTTTTGGGTGTATAAGTCGTACATGGGTTCATGGATTCCACATTGACATTAATATGGATAGGATTGTTGTCTTCTATTCTGGCTCTTGGACCTCTCGTCTTCCTCTCATATGTTGAGTGCAGTATTTCCTCAATCTGCTCCACAGCCCAGAGATCCTCTACCTCCTCTTCATCACTTGCCAAGCCTTCCCTCGTGGCTACGGCTGTCTTCTTTGTGTTCACCTTGTATTGGTAGGGTACTCCACTGCGCGTCTTTCCAGCTGTCTCCATGATCCGCTTGATCTGGTCATCATCCATCATGATTGGTTCCAAGGCTTCCTCCTTCTTTCCTTTATCCATTTCTCCTTTTTTTGTCAGTGCTCCCCCCCTTCCCCCATACACACATGAAAGTTTATCTATCTGACTCCATCGTCATTACACCCTTTTTATAGAGTAATATATTAATAGAAGTATACAATGATCTAATATACCTTCCTCGAGGCCCTCATATAAACTCTTTCTCTGTTGCGTTGTACGACTTCGCGATACCTACTGCAAATTCTATTATAAATCCTGCTACAATACTGTTGAGCCAAAAATCTACTGCACAGGTGAATTTTGTATTCACCTGTTGTAACTGCTCAATATGAACTGAGGTCCACTCTAATTGTCGGATCCATTTTGTTGCATGGTTGTCCTTCAACCTCAATATCCACTCCTACAACAAGTGTGGAAAATCACAGAAAAATACTTCATGCAGATCAGTAAATACATACTTCTCAAGATATTTGTGCGGTGTTACTCTAGGGTTTATGTTATCTTTATGTGCAAACTCTAGCTCCTTTTTCTTCAGCCAGCTTTCGATCTCTTATTTTGTGGGATTCCATGGTCTTAACATCCCCTTCTAGTGGTGCATTCTTCTCACCTTTCTTGTCGTCTGATTCGGTATTCTTTTGAACTGCCTTCCGCAGATCTTACATTTCGCTTAACAAATTTTCAACATATCCCATCTACTCAATACTATACTGTTCCAATCGGCAACGGAACCATTTGTTGGTTTAATATCTTTGAGTTTATACCTTTAACATGATTGACCCAGGTTCAAGTCTACTAGTGTTCCAACAAAGTCTCTAAAACTATCGTCCCTCCTGGTAAACCAAAAGGAAACGCAACGCACAGAGTGCACTGCGCAGTCTCACCCAAGAGAGTCTTAATGGGTGACTGCAATACTTAGGTGTTTGCATTCTAGGATTGAATGGGGATCTGAGAAGTGTGTGTTGAGAGTTCTATTTAACTTATTAAATAAATATACTGGCATTCCCAATTATGCATGTAGTATAATCAACTCATTAGCTCATTCATTCATCATGCTAACATCTACTCATAAATAGTAAAAGAGACACAAGTATTCAATCACATAACACAGGTTTTACCGTGGTTCACCCCCTCCTGGGCTACGTCCACAAAGATCTGGCTCTTAAGTTATTCTATTATGGCAGTTCCAAAACTACAGCGTCGCGCTCTTTACAACTCATCCTCAGTCGGGTCGGGATCTATTATGAGGCGGACTAGATCGCACCAGGCTCCTCAGCCTGCGATCTAACCCTCAAAATCTACCCTCATGACTCCTCTACAACTCAATAGCTTACAAAAAGGTATCGGATTACAGTAATGTTTCTCCAAAACTCCCTAAAAGGTATCTCTATCTTTGCTCCCTCCAATCCCTCTAAAGCATCCCTAAGCATCTCTATATATACATTTCTAGCTCATCAACCATTAGAATGTATTACAAAAACCCCAACCCTAATGTCGTTAGGTCTTCCATGCATGCGCGCGTGCTTCTCTTCCTTCCAGCTATCGCTTTCCTCGTGCATGTATTCCTTCCCAAAATAGCCTTTCTTTTTTATTTGTCATGCTTCCAACATTCCTTAACCATCCATCTGTTAGGGGTTGAGTTCCATCCAATCGGTTAATAGGGTTGAGTTATTTCTTTAGGTAGTTATTTTGTTATCGGGCATGCACCATTGAACCTAAAGGAAGGAATCACGTCTTTAGAGACAAACACACCTATTTATTGGTTTGGTTGGGTACTTTTCCTTCTTCTCTTCAATTTACTCATTTGACAATGAGTCACATTCTTAACCAAAACAATTTGTTTAGTTCATCGGGGACCTCCTAAACTCCTAATATGGGGGGCCAGTTTGAGTAGTTGTGGAGGCCGTTGTTTAAGATTTTTAAATTATATGCAACTAGAATATCATGTTGAACAAAAATTTCTCCCATGACATAGTCAAAGGCATAGACCACAAGAAGAAGGTTGGCATAGAGCATAATCAGTGCTTTAGTTTCATCAATGTTTTTTATTATGCTTGATACCATTTGGAAAGTGATTTATTTGCATTGTCGCATATATAGTGTCTTGTTGAGGGGTGTGCAACATGTGATACCCAAAATGGAAGTACTTTAAAAATGAATGCCAAGATAAGAAATATTTGCAACTCATAGATGTCAATTGGGGAAATCTTATCACAAATAACATATATCTTATCATGTGCTTCATGCCAAAGATCATGACTTTCTCCATGTTGGAATATAGTTTATGTTAGTGAAACGTTTGGAGGATTTGTGCAATATGCTTTAAGTGTTCATCCCAAACTTTGTTGTATATCAACACATCATTGAGGTACACCTAAACGAATTGAACTATATAGGGTCACAATACATCATTCATGAGGTGCATGAAGGTAGCATGGGTATTGGTTGAATTAAAATGCTTTACCAACTAAACATAAATCCCATATTTGGCCTTGAACATAAATCCCATTTTTCTCACCTAAAATAGTTTAGGTGGTCTTTAATGCATAAATGAGACAATAGTTATTGATAATGATTTTGTTGAGCACATGATAATCTATGTAGAGATAATGTTGACTCTTCTCCCTTTATGAATCATTGTGTGTGTGTGTTTTCTAGTATTATTACACACACATGTATATTGCATGGGTAATCCTTGAAATTGGGACATCCATGTCTCGGTCTTGTCAAAATCAATATGTCACACATTTGGAATGTCACAAAACGCCCCCCATGATTTGGAGGGCGTTTCCACTCAATTGGGGTGTGCATGCTATATGGAAGGGGAATGCCCTTAGGGGGTGTTGTGCAGGTTTCACTAAAAACTCGAAAAAGTGTAAGGAATAAAAGAAAAAACCTAATAAAACCTAATCCACCCCCAAACTTTTAGTTTCTACTACTAAAAGGACTATAATACCTTTTCTCTTCACATAACATTGACTTCATTGAGTTGAATCTGTGAGAAGCAATTACAGCAAGGAGAAAAGAATAGTGTTGGAACCCAAGGCATATCATCCATGATATGACAGTTTGCAAGGTCATGAGTGGAAATTAATAGAGAAAAGGGAAGCAGATCAAAATTTAATTCACAGACCCATACTAATCCCAACTCTATGATGGGACGCGGGGTTTTTTTTAGTCCAATAGTTGAGAGGGAGATCAAGTAGAACAAGCATGGAGACAAATATAGAGGGTAAAATCTCACAGGTCATTGAATATAGATCAAGGGAAAGAGGAAAATACAGAGGATGGAGTCGACGCATATAATTAAAAGAAAATGGGACCATCAATTTAGTAATTGGAAAAATGTTGTAGTTGTTCACAAAAATAGTTATCCGGGTTGATATAAGTTAAGAAAAACAATAAGAGGATGGATCTTTGTGCAGATTCATTGGTTCGACCTTCAGATAACTCATGGATATTGATCGACACAGTCGAAAAACTGTAACCTTTAGGCGAGTCTTTAAACAATGGAAGATGAGTAAAAAAACATGGTGATTCAGATTTAACTATGGAACGATACAGAGGTAGTTTGCAAGTCCAAGAGCCAAATAGTTGAGAATTTATCCTTATAGAAGAGAGTTAGGTCATTCAGTTAATTAATGCAACTGTATATTTACTGTTTAGAAGAAAAGCATGAAGTACCTAATGGAGGTAGCGACCGTATTAACCTACAGTGCTAATGGAATTCTATACCGTTTTCATATTATATAGATCTCGCCATGTTGTTGTGCATGAGAAGTAGGTTGACCCGGCCACCAAATTGATTGTTTGGTTCCATAGGGACTTTTATTTGATCGTTTCCCTGTATTTTTTGCTCCCAAAATTGAAAGACTAGTTTTTGCTTGCCCCTCTGAGCACGCGAGAATTGCTGGTTGGTTTTACGGGGAAAAGCATGGGAGTCACGATGTGATAGGGGTGGGAGTTGGCATAGCCCTATATATGTGATAAATTAGTATTAACCTATAATGCTAACGGAATCCTATATCATTTATAAGAGTATATCAGAGATTTTAAATGATCTATAATCAGAACGAGATTAACTATAAGGCGAATAGATCTTAGCTATAAATAGAGATTTTAGTCCAAGAATTAAACCAAAAACTCAAGAACCTTCAATTCTTGATTTGGGGTTTTAAAGGATTAGAAAAACTTGAGTTGAGTATTATTGGGACAGCGGGATGACAGATGGAAACCCTAACGATGGAACCCTAGTGATGGATTTCAATGCCGGATGAGGTAGCTACAGCCCTTCGAAGGCTTAGTTTAGGTTGCTCTCTACTAGGGAAGTATGCTGGAAGGGCCTAGGTACTTAGGCGAGATGACGGGGCCCGCGTAAATACAATTCTTTTGTTTTTTTCTGGACTGATTATGGGAATGGAGCCGCCTTCGGAGGTGGGAAAACCCATCTTAATCGGGGCAGAGAGACAGACGTTGACTGGCGTAGTGACCCCGATTGGTGGAGAACTTTTGGGAGATCAATCGCAGACAGGTGGGACAAGGAACCTGACAGGGTCACCTTACCCAGGGAAATCGGTCAAGGATCAGTGGGTAACTCAAGTTGAGGAGGATGGAGGTTAGGGAAGCTCGTTGGTGTCTTGATCAGGCTCAGCATCCCCCTTGGCGAGCATTCTGCCTTTCACGGACGATCAAATTTACTCTGAAGGTTGGGGGAGTGAACACGATACCTACCCAGTGACAGTTGGGATATTTGAAGGAAGTTTGGGGTTTGGTTCGGGCGAACTTTCCATAGGACTAAGTTACCCATTCTCGGAACTGACAGCGGTAACTGCTTCAGAGAGATCGATATTGTTAACAGAGGGGTTACCCTCACCTCCAAGCTTTTCGCCCTTAGATATCCTGGTGGATGCAGAACCAGAGGAAGCCATTCCAGCGCTAGTCAAGGGAGCGGGGAAATACACTTGTGGGGAAGATACGACACTTTCTGCAGATTACTCATCCGAAAAGAAGGGACTCCCTCCCAAAAAATTTCCTCTTAGGGGAGAGCGAACTTCCAAAGAACCACAAAACAAGGAAGGGAGACACACGAAATCTGCACGGTGTGCTCGAGATAGGGCAGGTACAGAACGGCTGGCATTCAGAGAGGACGTTGCAATGGATAGGGTTTTGGAATACTGATGCAGACCCGCTATCCCTCCTGAGGGTTGTGCGACCTCCCGGTCAGGATCTTCTGGTTCTGGAGCCGAAATGGCTCTTCTGGTCCCGAACTGGAACCCTTCAAACGAACACACATGCCCCTTCACCAATATCAGTTGGCTTTTCCAAGCGCCAAGCGTGAGCTCCCACAGCACACGACCAAGGGTCGTGACCTTGCACCAAACCGAAAAGGGCGCTTATCATAGATCGGGACTTCATGAGTCAAGCATCCCATTCCTTTGTCCTCTGAACCTCCGGTAGCCGAAATGTCGAAATGTCTCGGTGCTTGTTCCTTCGGGATTTTGCGTTTCGCGAAATCAAGACACAAGAAGTATACTTGTTCCCTGGAGTCTTCGATCGCCGAAAAGCCGAAATGTCCCAGAGTCTTATCCTCCAGTTTTTTTGTGAATCGCAACTTCGGGTTTCGCAATTTCGGGAAATCCGTTTACAAGGGATATCTCGTCCCCTTGGAACCCCTGGTGGCCAAAATGTCAAAATGCCGAAAGGGCTGATCGAGACTTTTACCGAAAAGGAATTTCGTATTTCGCAACTTCGCGGATCCTGATGCAAGTTCCTTGACTCTTCAACTCCCGAAACTCGAAATGTTGAAATATCGGGAACCGGGACTTCACAATTCAAGCATCCTG
>JASDQU010103865.1:146356-172429 GCA_032191745.1 Picea mariana | reverse complement strand
CCCCCTAATTTTTGCACCTCCTAAGTCCTTCAATTGTACATCTCCCCCATCTATGACATTTTTTACTTCATATGGTCCTAACCAGTGCATTCTGAGTTTTCCTAGATGTTGAATGGATTTATTGTCATACATCAACACTAAATCTCCTTCCTTGAAAGTTTTCCTCTTGATATGTCTGTCATGCCAAGCTTTGTCCCTTGCTTTCTGAACTTCTTGTTGGAACCCTGCTAGGATCCTATCTTCCTCCATGATCATCAGTTGACTCAGCCTATCTTGTACTATGCCTCGTTCTGTCATGTTTGTAATCGTTGCTACGTGCATACTGGGTACCAAAAATTCTAATGGCACCGCTGCTTCTTGTCCATATACCAATCTAAATGGTGTGTGTCATGTCAACTTCTTGCATGTGGTCCTGTATGCCCATGACATTGCTGGTATTTTTAGGTCCCAATCATCCCTATTAACATTATAGATCTTCATCGGTGCATTTTCAATGATTTTGTTAAAGGCTTCTATGGTTCCATTTGCTTGTGGATGATATGGTGTACTCTTTTGATGATGGACTTCAAATTCCTCAGTCATAGCCTTAATAGTGTTGCTAATGAAATGAGTGCCTTGTTCCCTCATCAAAATCTTTGGGAAACCAAATTGAGTAATCACATGTTCAAATAGGAAATGTGTTGATGTTTTTGCACTACAATCTTTCACTAGT
This sequence comes from Picea mariana, assembly GCA_032191745.1. NCBI lineage: Eukaryota > Viridiplantae > Streptophyta > Pinopsida > Pinales > Pinaceae > Picea > Picea mariana. The sequence goes on along the minus strand of JASDQU010103865.1, from coordinate 171,717 downwards.
GTTGCTTCTGCCCATCTTGTCAGGTATTCTGTCGTGGTGATAATGTACCTTGCTCTTGTCCTCTTTGTTGGTGGGTTAATTGGTCCCAAAAAATCTATTTCCCATTTGTTGAGCACCTGCAAAGTGACCTATGATTACAGGGGCATCTCGTCCCTTCTATTTGGTTTACCAACCCTCTGACATACATCGCATTTCTGGCAGTACTCTTTCGAGTCTATGTGAATGGTCGGCCACCATAGTCCTGCATGTAATACCTTTTGCACGGTAGCTTTGCCTACGTAATTTCCTCCTGCTATTCCTTCATGGGATTCTGCTAAAATCCTTTGTCTTTCATGTTCTAGAACATATCTTCTCAAGATGCTATCTACGCCCATTTTGTATAAGTGTCCTGCAATCAGTTGATAGTCTACAGCCCGAACTACCAGGTTTTTCTTCTACACAGTGTTGTATTCCTGTGGCACGGTCCCTATACTCAAGTACTGGATGATGTCTGTGAAGTACTCGTCAGCGATCTGGACTGAAAATAACTATGCGTTCGAAAATTTGTCCTCTAAATTTGTAGGTTCCTCTCCGTTTGTGACCCTTGACAGGTGGTCAGGTCCTGCATTTAGCTTCCCTGGCTTGACTATTAATTCAAAATTAAATTATTGAAATAGTAGTAACCATCGACAGATTCTCCCCCCCAACACTGGCTTGTTGACTAGGTACTTAATTGTTGAATGATCTGTGAACATCTTGAATTTTTTCCCTAATAAGTACTGTCTGAAATTCTAAAGTGCGTAGACCGTAGCTAGGCCTTCCCTCTTTGTAGTGTTTTAATTATGCTTTGATTATGATAGTTTTCTGCTAGCAAATGTTATGGGATGATCCAAATCTTCTACTCTTGGTTGTACCAAAATAGCTCCAAGTGTTATGGCTGATGCATCTACTTGTACATGGAATGTCTTCTCCTGGTCAGGGAATAATAGTATTGGCGCAGTGACCATTTTTTCTTTCAGCGTATCTAGATCGTGTTGACAATCCTCATTACACTTGAACTTTGTATCTTTCCATAACAATTTCACCATTGGCGCGGTGATCTGTGCATACCCTTTTATAAATTTTCTGTGGTATCCTGTGTGTCCCAATGTCTCTCTTAGTTGTCGAATTGTTTTTGGTGGTGGCAAGTTAACGATTATTGAAATTTTGGTAGGATATACTAGTAAACCTTTCTTGTATAATATATGGACCAATAGTATCCCAAACGGTGTTTCGAAGATGCACTTCTTGATGTTAAATGATATCTGGCACTGCCTGCATCTTTCTAACATTAGCCACAATTCCACTACATGGTCTTTTAACAGACTATAGACTGTCCAATCATCCTAGTATACCTCTAGAAACTACTGGATAAAATTCTTAAATGCAACTATGACTACTCTAGAAAATATTGCTAGTGCATTCTTCAGTCCAAGTGGCATGACCGTGTATTGGTAGGATCCCCATTTTGTAGAAAACGTGATCTTGTATCTGCCTTCTGGCGCTATCTTGATCTGATGGTATTCTGAAAATCCGTCGATGATTGAATAAACTTTTTGTCCTCCTACGTTCTCCAACACTTCATACGTGAAGGGTGTAGGGAACAGGTCATGTAGGAATGCATCATTCAACTTCCTCAAGTTGACGCATATTCTTATCCTGCCTTTTTTTTTCTCCTGAAATACCATCGGGCTTATCCATTCTGATTCTTCCACGGGTTCTATGATTTCGTCTTTGAGCATCCTATCGATCTTAGATTTAACTTTTTTCTTATATATCAGATTTAGTCGGTATGGTCGTTGTCTGATCGGTCTTGCCTCAGCTCTGAGTGGTATCTTCATTTCACCTATCTCTCTAGCTATTCCCTTCATTTCTGTAAATGTTGTGGGGAACAGGCCGTTGTACTCGCGCAATAACTCTGTTATGATTTCTATTGTTTGCTCATCCCTGTAGTCTCCGGCCATTTTGGGATTCTCAACTATCCCAATGTTGACTTTCTTCACCTTAATCGGCATAGAAATTACTTCTGATTCTAGAGGTGGACCTTCCACTTCTCTTTCTCCTTCTGCTTCCTCAATCTGGATATCGCGTGGGTCATATTCCTCTAGTACTTCTCCTTGCACATGGTAGCATGACAACAGTTCTTTCACTGTCTGTCTATTCCACTGTTTTTCTTCTGTTATGAGTTTGGCTTATGGTTCCTTAATGAATATCACCCCTCTTATCTGCTTAAGTGTTGCATCGATGTTGGGGTTCTCATGTTCAAATGAGAAAGTGACTGTAAATTTATGCTGCAATACTGGCCAGCTCGTAGTTCCTCTGTGCAGTTCCTGGTCTATATACCAGTTTGTTGGGATTCCCTCTAAGGTATGTACGAAATGATGAGGCCATTCCTCTGGGGGTGTCATTTTCCACAGCGCTCTGCACTTCTCCAAGTGTTCCGCTGGTGCCCCTTGTCCATCGTACTTCTGTTGTTGGTTGCTTTTATGTTCTACACCAAACCTTATGTGCAATAACCACTTACATTGGTACCAATACTTGATTGTTTCCTTCTGTGCGCCCCACCATCTGGAAGGTGTAGCCTTGAGAGCTATATCTAGAGCTAAGAGTTGCTTATTTTCTAGCACTTCATCTTCATACTGTGACAAAAACTCTTCTAGATTGTTTACCCCGTGGAAATTGGGTGGTTCCCTTATCTTCGTACCTACCCATCTTACTGCGCGGTCTATTCTTGCACATATTCTTGTGGAAACTTTATGTAGCCTCTGTTGCTAGTTCTCTGAACCTGTATCTAAGTCTGATGCACATGAAGTAATGCTCCTCCAACTGAGTATCCCATCCGCAATTGGGTTTACATAATCCTCATCTTGCGCAGTTGTCCTGTACAACTGGTCGATTTCCTCCAAGTCCAAGCAAGTAAGCTCTACAAACATTTCCCCTTCTGATGGGTCTAATGGCGCAATGACCCTGTATTCTCCTGACTCAAATGTCATTTTTCATGTTTTCAAGTTGATTATGGCCTGGTTATCAAATTCTCAATCCAAGCCGAGCAGTGATGGATATGGTGTTGTGTCATCCACTATTTCAATCACTTTGAAGTCTACTTTAGTGTGCACTCCATCCAGGTCTATTGTCACTCCTTTCAGTCTCCCAATTGGTAGAACTCTGTGTTGGTTTTCTAGTTTCAGCTGAATGGGTGAATATCCTAATGTGGGCTCTCCCATACATTGCCATGTCTTCTTGGGTAATACATTGACTTCGGATCCTAGATCTAGTATGATATCTCCCATGTTGAAATCTTTGATGTTGGCATTCAGCCTGAACTCCCTACTTGTTCTTCTCCTTGTATGTAGGTGATTGATTGTTTTTTGTTCTAGTTTTCCTTCTACCTCTATGCTACATCTTTCTAATATATTTTGCAATATTTTGATAGAGGATGGATCATTCAATATTTTTACACATGATTGCAAAAATCCTTTGATTGTACTTACTTGTCCCAGGTGCTGCATTTCTTTGGTATGATCCAACGATTGAGGCATCTCGTACTCTGGTACTTCCTTGTTATGTTGCGTAGTTGAAGTCGACGCAGTGTCTTTCTTCAGAAATTCTTGTCTAGCTTGCTTAAATTTTTCCTTCTCGTTCTACGCATCGAACTATTTCCTCCGTTCAACATTCTTCTTCACCCACTGGCGTTGCACTGGCTCTTGTCAAACTGCATCATTTCTTGTTTTAGCTCCTCCACGTGTAACTATGTTGATGTTTCTTCCTTCGTCCCTCGCTTCCGCTGAAATCCATTGGACATTCTGGTTATTTTGATTCCTATTTTCCTGGATCTTTCCTAGTAATGTAAGACATTCTTCTGTGTCGTGATCCGATGCACGACAATACATACAAGTCGTTGGTGGAAGTGGACATTCTCTTGCATAGTGTCCTAGTTGTTGACAGTTGTGACATACCACTGGTCCTCTACCTCTTCCAAATCCTCTGCTTGCTCGTCCTCTACCTCTGTAGCCAGCTTGATCCCCTCACAGCGCATTATACTGAGGCACCTGATTGTACTGCGTGATATTGTATTGAGGTTGCATTGTGTTGTACTATGGTTGTGCTGTATTATATGGTTGTTGCCCAGTATTATACTGTTGTTGCGCAGTGTTGTATGGGGCTGGTACTTGGTTATACTGAAGTGTGGCTTGCCTAGTCATCATTTCTTCCTACACCCTATATGTGTCTGATGTCCTCTCTCTCATCAAGTCCATAGTTCTACAGTCTTTTTCATCATGGCCTACTAATTTGCAAAAGTTTCAATATGAACTCTTTGGGACTGTCTGGTATTTCTGCATCATTGGGTAGTGATATGGGTCGTGACCCTGTTTCTTACAGATTTCTCACCATAGTCCTCTTGTGGGTGATTTGGAATCCCTGCTGCCATGTACTACGTGAATGTTGGACATTCGTTCTTATGGTGTCCTTCCGTCCTGCATATGGTACACCAAACAGCTTCTCGTTTGTCTTTAATTCTGTTCTGGTTTAGTTGGAATGTTAAGTTCTTCAAGTCCTCCTTCAGCTCTTCGATGGTTGGATCCATCTTCTAATATTGGTTTTCTTCCAATTGCAGGGTTGCCTGCAGAGCCTCTACCTGTGTCTAAAACTTCTGTTGTCACAATGGATATTTTAAGTGTGGTAATAGTGAATTGACGAACAAGTGCATGTGTTGCATATATGTCATGAGGTATTTCAACTTTCCTTTTAGTCGCTTGAATCTCTGGTCAATCTTCCATACGGATTCTCCTGGTTTCTGTCCAATTTATATCATCTCGTTCATGTACTGATCCTCTGAACTTGGCTTCTAAAACTCATTTATCAACAATTTCTTGATATCCACAATTGTTCTAGTTGTCTCTAGTGGATTATTTGTAGCTAAACTCATATACAAATTTAGTGCGTGATACCTTAGTGTAATCATTACTTGTGCAAGTTTAGTGTCCTCGTCTATGATCTATTTTGTTTCCCAGATCTTCTCACAGATAAACAGGTATTTTTCTGGGTCCTTCGATGCTTCTCCTTTGAATTCTATTAACTTGATGGTGGAATCATGTCCTGCCATTCTGAATGTTGAACTACTACATCCGCGCAGTGTAGATACTTGGTTAATTCTTCCTGAACTAGCTCCCCCAGTTGTTGTTCCTTGTGTAGATGTACTTCTTGTTGTCTTCCTTCTTCCGACATTCGGTTGTCTAATTGGTGGTGTCTTTTGGGTGTATTAGTCGTACATGGGTTCATGGGTTCCACACTGACATTAATATGGATAGGATTTTTGCCTTCTATTCTAGCTCTTTGACCTCTCATCTTCCTCTCATATGTTGAGTGCAGTGTTTCCTCAATCTGCTCCACAGCCCAGAGATCCTCTACCTCCTCTTCATCACTTGCCAAGCCTTCCCTCGCGGCTACGACTCTCTTCTTTGTGTTCATCTTTTATTGGTAGGGTACTCCATTGCGCGTCTTTCTAGCTGTCTCCATGACCCGATTGATCTGGTCGTTGTCCATCATGATTGGTTCCAAGGCTTCCTCCTTCTTTCCTTTATCCATTTCTCCTTCCATTTCTCCTTTTTTTGTCAATGCTTCCCCCCTTCCCCCATGCACACATGGAAGTTTATCTGTATGACTCCATTGTCATTACACCCTTTTTATAGAGTAATATATTAATAGAAGTATACAATGATCTAATATACCTTCCTCGAGTCCCTCATCGAAACTCTTTCTCTTTTGTGTTGTTTGACTTCGCGGTACCTACTGCAAATTCTATTATAAATCCTGCTACAATACTGTCGAGCCAAAAATCTACTGCACGGTGAATTTTTTATTCACCTATTGTAACTGCTCAATATGAACTGAGGTCCACTCTAATTTTTGGATCCATTTTGTTGCGTGGTTGTCCTTCAACCTCAATATCCACTCCTACAATAAGTGTAGAAAATCACAGAAAAATACTTCATGCAGATCAGTAAACACATACTTCTCAAGATATTTGCACAGTGTTACTCTAGGGTTTATGTTATCTTTCTGCGCAAACTCTATCTCCTTTGTCTTCAGCCAGCTTTCGATCTCTTATTTTGTGGGATTCCATGGTCTTAACATCCCCTTCTAGTGGTGCATTCTTCTCACCTTTCTTGTCATCTGATTCGGTATTCTTTTGAACTGCCTTCCGCAGATCTTACGTTTCGTTTAACAAATTTTCAACATATCCCATCTACTCAATACTATACTGTTCCAACTGGGAACGGAACCATTTGTTGGTTTAATATCTTTGAGTTTATACCTTTAACATGATTCACCCAGGTTCAAGTCTACTAGCGTTCCAACAAAGCCTCTAAAACTATCGTCCCTCCTGGTAAACTAGAAGGAAACGCAACGCACAAAGTGCACTGTATAGTCTCACCCAAGAGAGTCTTAATGGGTGACTGCAATACTTAGGTGTTTGCATTCCAAGATTGAATGGGGATCTGAGAAGTGTGCGTTGAGAGTTCTATTTAACTTATTAAAGAAATATACTGGAATTCCCAATTATGCATGTAGTATAATCAACTCATTAGCTCATTCATTCATCATGCTAACATCTACTCATAAATAGTAAAAGAGACACAAGCATTCAATCACATAACACAAGTTTTACCGTGGTTCACCCCCTCCTGGGATACATCCACAAAGATCTGGCTCTTAAGCTCTTCTATTATGGCAGTTCCAAAACTATAGTGTCGCGCTCTTTACAACTTATCCTCAGTCGGGTCGAGATCTATTATGAGGTGGACTAGATCGCACCAAGATCCTCAACCTACGATCTAACCCTCAAAATCTACCCTCCTAACTCCTCTACAGCTTAATGGCTTACAAAAAGGTATCAGATTATAGTAGTGTTTCTCCAAAACTCCCTAAAAGGTATCTCTATCTTTGCTCCCTCCAATCCCTCTAAAGCATCCCTAAGCATCTCTATGTATACATTTCTGGCTCATCAGCCATTACAATGTATTACAAAAACCCTAACCCTAACGTCATTAGGTCTTCCATGCATGCGCATGTGCTTCTCTTCCTTCCAGCTATCGCTTTCCTCATGCATGCATTCCTTCCCAAAATAGCCTTTCTTTTTTATTTGTCATGCTTCCAACATTCCTGAACCATCCATCCATTAGGGGTTGAGTTCCATCCAATCGGCCAATAGGTTTGAGTTATTTCTTTAGGTAGTTATTTTGTTATCGAGCATGCACCATTGAACCTAAAGGAAGGAATCACGTCTTTAGAGACAAACACACCTATTTATTGGTTTGGTTGGGTACTTTTCCTTCTTCTCTTCAATTTACTCATTTGACAATGGGTCACATTCTTAACCAAAAGAATTCATTTAGTTCATCATGGACCTCCTAAACTCCTAATATGGGGGATCAGGGGTGGAGTGACTTAGTGGTCACTTTGAAACCAACCCCTTTCCCTCCTATTTCATAGGCAATGGGGGGATTTCTTTATTACTTTGTTGGGTTCTACTTTTTCTTTAGGATTATTAAGATGAGGAGTGGGATAGATAGAATGAATCGGGAGAGCGATCATCACACTACCTTATGAATATATAGATAGATCGAAATAGAAATTTGAAAGACACCCACCCTAGGAATGAAATGAGTCATTTTCTAAAGGCACGGACTATTTTGAATGCACTAAATGAGAAGAGTGGATCACAAAGTCCTAATCGATTAATTTCAGTAAGTTGGCACAATTGATATCATTGTGTAATGAAGATATCCATATAGTGGAACTACGGCGGGCGAGACTTCCCATCCTTATTACTAAGTCCTACCCACAATGAACACGATCTTAGTTGGTCTCCATATATAGATATATATTGGTTGGATCTCATTATATAGAACGTGTGAAATGATCGGATGTGGTACGACGATTGATGCTAAAGTAAAAACATGTAGTGATATAAGGATCCGGACGAGCATTGAAATCTCTAGAAATAGGCTTCTAAGGAATGGAATTGATTCAATGGAATGAATACATATATAAACTCACTCTTGTTGTCATACATATATAAACTCACTCTTGTTGGCCTATTGCATGTTTACTCTTCCAATTATGACTAGCACATGTGACTTTGCTTTAGCACTATTTTATGGTTGAAATCTGGTGCAAAAACATGTTGTATACTTCTCTAAATATTTGGTAATGGAACATTATGGATTGTGCTAAATGTTTTTATAAGATTGATCTCATTGCATATGGACTAGAACACTTAACACATAGGTTCTATCTATGTCTATGATCTGATTTTGACAAGGCATTATCGTTGTTGGTATAGTCATTTACTTGTTGTCCTTGTCACATAATTTAAGGGCATTGTTATAGCACTACTATAATGTGTTCTAATCTGAAAGAGATGCTAAAAAATCATGAAGACAAATTCCCATCATTGTAGACAATAGGGAAAAGGTGTGAAGTCATTGCTTCCTATTAACTATTCTAGTGATGATGCAAATAAGAGGAACCTTGGTGTACGTCTCTACCTATGTGTAGAGGTTAGGCTAGTGGAAACGTTTTGGAAGAAATACTAGATTTGAGGTTTTTTTTATTCTTCCAACCATGGGTCGAATGTCCATAGGTGTATAGAATCGTTAGCAATGCTCTCCATAGGGGTCAAGTCAAGAAAATTATTTTGCAATTTGTTGAATTGAACTTACACTTCATAAATAGGGGAAATTGTTGTAGACAAGTCATCTACTTGTATTGTTGCCTATTTTGTAATTTTCTCTATGTTTTCATAAAATTCATAGTTTATGGTTCAAATGTATAATGACTTCCTTACCCATGAATTAGTATTGTCCTTGTTTGACATGTACAATCACATAGATCTCATAGTCATAATTTGAGTAGTTGTGGAGTGAGTTGTTTAATATTTCTAAATGATATGCAACTAAAATATCATGTTGAACAAAAATTTCTCCCATGACATAGTCAAAGGCATAGACCACAAGAAGAAGGTTGGCATAGAATAATCAGTGCTTTAGTTTCATCAATGTTTTTTATTATGCTTGATACCATTTGGAAAGTGATTTATTTGCATTGTCGCATATATAGTGTCTTGTTGAGGGGTGTGCAACATGTGATAACCAAAATGAAATTACTTTAAAAATGAATGCCAAGATAAGAAATATTTGTAACTCATAGATGTCAATTGGGGAAATCCTATCACAAATAACCTATATCTTATCATGTGCTTCATGCCAAAGATCATGACTTTCTCCATGTTGGAAGATAGTTTATGTTAGTGAAAAGTTTGGAGGATTTATGCTATATGCTTTACGTGTTCATCCCAAACTTTGTTGTATATCAAAACATCATTGAGTTACACCTAAACAAATTGAACTATATAGGGTCACAATACATCATTAATGAGGTGCATGAAGGTAGCATGGGTATTGGTTGAATTAAAATGCTTTAACAAGTAAACATAAATCCCATATTTGGCCTTGAACATAAATCCCATTTTTCTCACCTAAAATAGTTTAGGTGGTCTTTAATGCATAAATGAGACAATTGTTTAGGTGGATATTGATCGACACAGTCGAAAAACTGTAACCTTTAGGCGAGTCTTTAAACAATTGAAGATGAGTAAAAAAACATGGTGATTCAAATTTAACTATGGAACGATACAGAGGTAGTTTGCAAGTCCAAGAGCCAAATAGTTGAGAATTTATCCTTATAGAAGAGAGTTAGTTCATTCAGTTAATTAATGCAACTTCATATTTACTATTTAGAAGAAAAGCATGAAGTACCTAATGGAGGTAGCGACCATATTAACCTACAATGCTAATGGAATTATATATCGTTTTCATATTATATAGATCTCGCCATGTTGTTGTGCATGCGAAGTAGGTTGACCCGGCCACCAAATTGATTGTTTGGTTCCATAGGGACTTTTATTTGATCATTTCCCTGTATTTTTTGCTCCCAAAATTGAAATACTAGTTTTTGCTTGCCCCTCTAATCACGTGAGAATTGTTGGTTGGTTTTACCAGAAAAAGCATGGGAGTCACGATGTGATAGGGGTGGGAGTTGGCATAGCCCTATATATGTGATAAATTAGTATTAACCTATAATGATAACAGAATCCTATATCATTTATAAGAGTATATCAGAGATTTTAAATTATCTATAATCAGAATGAGATTAACTATAAGGTGAATAGATCTTAGCTATGAATAGAGATTTTAGTCCAAGAATTAAACCAAAAACTCAAGAACCTTCAATTCTTGATTTGGGGTTTTAAAGGATTAGAAAAACTTGAGTAGAGTATTATTGGGACAGTGGGATGGCAGATGGAAACCCTAGCGATGGAACCCTAGTGATGGATTTCAATGGAGGATGAGGTAGATACAGCCCTTCGAAGGCTTAGTTTAGGTTTCTCTCTACTAGGGAAGTCTGTTGGAAGGGCCTAGGTACTTGGGCAAGCTGACGGGGCCCACGTAAATACAATTCTTTTGTTTTTTTCTGGACTGATTCTGGGAATGGAGCCACCTCTGGAGGTGGGAAAACCCATCTTAATTGGGGTAGAGAGACAGACGTTGACTGGCATAGTGACCCCGGTTGGTGGAAAACTTTTGGGAGATCGACCACAGACAGGTGGGACAGGGAACCTGACAGGGTCACCTTACCTAGGGAAATCGGTCAGGGATCAGTGGGTAACTCGAGTTGAGGAGGATGGAGGTCAGGGAAGCTCGTTGGCATCCTGGTCAGGCTCGACATCCTCCTTGGTGAGCATTCTGCCTTTCACGGATGGTCAAATTTACTTTGAAGGTTGGGGGAGTGAACACGATACCTACCCAGGGACGGTTGGGATCTTTGAAGGAAGTCTGAGGTTTGGTTCAGGTGAAATTTCCACAGGACTAAGCTACCCATTCTCAGAACTGACAGCGGTAACGACTTCAGAGAGATCGATATTGTTAATAGAGGGGTTACCCTCACCTCCAAGCTTTTCTCCCTCGGATATCCTGGTGGATGCAGAACCAAAGGAAGCCATTCCAGCGCTGGTCAGGGGAGCAGGAAATACACTTGTGGGGAATATATGACACTTTCTACAGATTACTCATCCGAAAAGAAAGGACTCCCTCCCAACAAATTTCCTCTTAGGGGAGAGTGAACTTCCAAAGAACCACAAAACAAGGAAGGGCAACACACGAAATCTTCCCGGTGTGCTCAAGATAGGGCAGGTATAGAATGACTGGAATTCGGAGAGGACATTGCAATGGATAGGGTTTTGAAATACTCTGAAAGAGTGGTGCTGGGTAGGGTCAGAGGGAAGAATTTTGGGCTGGCCTTCCTCAAAGGCTGGGTAACCAAAACTTGGCTACCAGAACTTTCAAATATGCCACACATACAGCTTCTTACAAGAGGATGGTTCACTTTCGTCTTCTTAACTTCAGAGGAGGTGGAATGGGTTTTAAAAAAGGTTTGGAGTTTTGCTGACACCCCTACTATTCTCAAACGTTGGTCCCCTTCCTTTGACGCCAAGAGAGAATGTATCGACGAAGAACCCATCTGGGTTCAGCTCCCAGGATTTTCGATGCAATACTGGAAAACTCACAGATTTGTGGCTATAGGTAATCTATTGGGAAGATTTTTAGAAGCCGACATGTCCTTTGAAGAAACATGACTCATGACGGTGGCCCGCATATTGGTCAAACTTGATCTAAAAAAGGGATTACTACAAGAGATTACAATCGACTCAGCGGTCGAGACTTTTGTCCAAACGTTGGATTATGAAGGAATTCCCTTCAGATGTCATAGATGCCACGTTTATGGTCATGGGGTTGCTTCTTGTCCCCTACCCTTCAAAGGAATCAATCAAAAATCCAAAGGCTTGAGCTCCCCCAACTCCCCTCCGAGGAAAAAACTGGAACCTTCGCGGGAAACAAAAGGGAAGAAGGAATTGGGGGTGTGGCGTACAAAGGAACTAGCCACAAAAGATATGAGCTCGGATCGTAGGATTTCACTGAAAACTGGAACTATTATATCAGAGGCAGCTGATTTGGCCACTACACCTACTGCAAAGGATCCCACTCTTCGAGAATGCACTGAATCGAGTATGTCACCTTTGGTTGTTACTTCTTGCACTTCCTTTCCTTTTACATCATTGGATTGTTTTTCTCTGGAAGTAAACAAAGGGGTCCCCCCTCCCATCCTGAATAAGAGGTGCTCTCATATCAATTTTCCCTCCCTTTTCTTCTCCTTATCCTCCTCTTTATCGGTCATCGCTCCATCACTTATCTCATCCTCCACACACTTGGGGAGGGAGGAAGAATCAGAACCTCCCTTGGAAAGCCCTCTATTAAATAAACCCCCCATCCCTATACTACAAGCTCTGCCTAAATATCCCTTCACGAATCTTTCCTCGACTCTTACATCGGTCGTTTCTCTCCTCCCCCCCCCCTCACGATAGCTCTAGCCACTCCTTCTGCCTCAACTAACTCATCTTTGAAAGAATCCAGAGTTCGCTATCACCTTAGGAATCGTTCGATAGTCAAGGAGTACCCCTTGGAAATCGGTTCATAGCTGACAGAGGGGCAAGGCTTGGGGCCTCTCCCTCATATTGCCTCAGTGGGAAAGGGCAGAGGCCGAAAATCACACCTAAACCTTGCACAAGACAGGGCCAGAATAGATCTGGCAACTGGTAGACAGTCCTCTATCGAATGGGCGCTTAGAGAAAATCCACCCCTGGAAGGCGTTTCCCCATGAGGATCCTCTCCTTCAACTGTCATGGGTTGGGGAACTCGGCAAAAAAATCGTCTTTACGAAGGTTGATTGAACAAACCTCTCCAGAGGTCATACTTCTAAATGAAACTTTAGGGGATAGTGTCTCAGTGACAAAATATTTGGAAACTTTACTCTCGGGTTGGTCGTTTGCTGCAGTGGATGCCAGAGGATGATCGGGGGGGTTGGCCATAGGGTGGAAGACAAGGTGTTGTAAATTGGAAAGCGTTTGGGGTTTGGCCTCAAGGATTGGCCTTACTATCTCTTCTATAGACCTGGGATGCAATTTAACTATTATAAATATCTATGGACCTCACCAGGAACATCAACTTTATTGGAACTCCTTAGCAGAGAGTGAATGGTTTCAGGACAAGGATTTCCTCCTGGGTGGGGATCTCAATTTTTTGCTTGGAGCCTCGGAAGTTTGGGGTCCACATGTTGCACTAGATCCTCTAAATAATTTCTTTCTAAATTTTCTGGACCAACAGGGGCTGGTGGACTTAGAACCCCAAAAGTTATCTCCAACCTGGTGCAATAAGCAGGTTGGTCTTGACAGAGTGGCTAAACGTCTGGATCATTTTTTGCTGACTGAAGCTCTACTTGAATCTACAGATTTGGTAAGGCAATGAGTTCATTTTGGGGGTGAATCAAATCATCATCCAATTCTAATTGAATTTCGGGAAAAAATTCAAAGGGTGGCGAGCCCCTTCAAATTTTTTGAGGGTTGGCTTAACGATCCAACCTTTACTGAACTGGTAACAAAGATGTGGGTAAATACACCGGAATCTACACAGACCCCGGCGACAGTCCTTTTCGTAGAGAATCTCAAACGACTCAAACAAGCTACAAAATGGTGGGCCAAGCAGAAAAAACTAAAAGAAGATAAAGAAGTGACTGACATCGACACAAAACTGGCAGAACTACAGGATGGGGATGGTCCAGGATATATCAATCAGGAAGCAAAAGAACAACCTTATGGACTAGAGAAACGACGCAGGGCCATACTGGCAAAAAGAGAATCACAATGGAGATTAAAGAGTCGGGCTCTGTGGTTAGCTTGTGGAGATGAAAACACCAAAATTTTTCAAGCTTATTCCATAGGCAATAAAATGAACAACACCATTTGGATCCTGGGAAATCAGAGTGGGGAAGAAGTTAAAAATCAAAACGACCTAGCTGAACTAGGCATTGCACAATTCAAGGAATTGTTTAAAGCACAAGAGGAGACGTCCATCGCTGAAATCATCAGGGTTGCATGATTATTCCCCTGCATTATTGAAGAATATGAAGAAGAAACCATATCGGCCTCAATCACTGATAAAGAACTGATAGAAGTATTACACTCTTTTCAAAAAGGAAAGAGCCTGGGTCTTGATGGATGGTCGATCGAATTCTACTTGGGTTGTTTTGACATAATAGTTAACAACTTAATGAAGGTGGTCGAAGAATCTAGGGGGGGAGGACACATAAAAAATCCAATCAATGCTACCTTTATAGCCCTCATCCCAAAATCAGACAGCCCCTCCTCCTTTGAAGATTTTCGCCCTATCTCCCTTTGCAACTGCCTCTACAAAATTATCTCCAAGGTAATCAGTAGAAGGCTGAAGGTGTACTTTCCAAACACATATCCTACGAACAGTTTGGCTTTCTCGAAGATAGACAGATACACGAAGCCATAGGAGTCACACAGGAAGGACTCCACAGTATCAAACTAAAGAATCTTAAAGCAGCCGTGGTAAAGATAGATTTATCCAAAGCTTTTGATCGGGTAAACTAGCTTTTTATCGGGTAAACTAGCTTTACATCAGAATTCTTTTGATACATCTAGGTTTCGGGTTGGTCTTTTTCAATTGGGTAATGGATTGTTTAAACTTAGTATCCTTCTCAATTCTCCTCAATGGATCCGCCACAAACTTATTTCTTATAGAAAGAGGGCTTCGACAGGGATGCTCGCTCTCCCCTTTACTCTTCCTCCTAGTGGTCAAAGGCCTTAGTCGGTTCCTAGCTGGGGCAAAATTGGGTGAAAGATTCACAGGTATCAAAATTTCAAATGGTTTGACCATCACCCACTTGCTCTTCATCGATGATATAATAATATTTTGTGATGGTTCGACTCGAGATGCAGACATTCTCTCAAAGGGCTTGACTCTCTTTAGAATGGCTACAGGTATGAGGATTAATGCACAAAAATCTAGTATCCTATTCTCCCGGACCAAGGAAGTATACACATAGTATTATCTGCACCTTCTTCCCTTTCAAATAATTAATCTGGAGGAGGGACACAAATACCTTGGGTTTCACCTAAAACCAAATGATTATAGGAAGACAGATTGGTTGTGGTTGTTGTAAAAGTTGGAAAAAAGGCTGAAGACCTAGAGCAACAAATGGCTATCAAGGGCAGGGAGGCTAGTCCTCATCAAGTTGGTTCTAGAAGCAATCCATGTCTACTGGATGTCCCACTCGTGGATCCCAAAAGGAATTCTGGAAAAGGCAAGAAAGATAGATTTCTCTTATCTTTGGAGGGGTAAATTGGAGAATCGGGTATTACCTTGGTCTCGCTGGGACAAAATCGCCAAACCAAAGGCCTTGGGCGGCTGGGGAGTTAAAAAATATATTTTTGTTCTCCAAAGCACTGGTGGCAAAATCAGTCTGGAGACTAATCAAAACAAATAGCCTTTGGACCACTGTTGTCCTTCAGAAATATGTGGCCCCTCTTACACTGACATAATGGATCAGAAGCCCCTTCCCCTCGGACAACGAGAATCTCTGTTATGTGGAAGTCAGTACAACGAGCCTTTGTAGTGATTGGAAACAAATTAGCTTAGTTGATCGGATCTGGCCAATCAGTAAGAATCGATCGTGACCCCTGGGTGGGTTGCATAAGGGAACACACACTACAAGCCGACCTCTGCATAGAACTAGATTAGGGGGGATATTACTATCTGGCCCAAGTTGCGGAACCTCTTCACACGTCCATGTTGCATCAAGGTTGGAAAGACGACAGAACTTTGGGTTTAAATGAACTAGAAACTGAAAACTGATACCATTACCTCAGAGCACTTGGGAGATCAAACATTTAGCTGAATGAAAGGGAGGACGAGCTCATATGGGAAGGAGACCCGGGAGGTTACTACACTCCAAAAGCTGGATATGTCATGTTGAGCACAGAACCAATACAACAAGAAGTGAAGTGGTGGTGGAAGAAACTCTGGAAACAAAAGTGCCCAACAAAAGGCAAATTATTAACTTGGTCGATTTTAGAAAAACAAAGTACCTACCTGGGACGTACTTTAGAGAAGACAATTTCATGGCCCGAGTTGGTGCACATTATGCAAAACACAGGGGGAAACAATCAAACCCCTGTTTTTACGATGTCCCTTCACCTTATCAGTTTGGGAGGAAGCCTCCAAATTAAACATTGTTATTCGACATTGGAGAGGAGAATCTTTCGAAAAAGCCCTGGCTGACTGGCTCTCCAACAGGACACCAAAAAATATAAAATCCTATCCCATCATCTAGCCAAAAATAACTCTATTTTCAGGGATGAACCACAGTCCTCTCCTTGGGTGGCAGCGAATTGCTTAAGTATCCTTGACTCTCTCAACTTGGGCGATGGGCAGGGAATGGAAAATTTTCACCGAACACAGATGGAATAGATAGATTCAGGTCGGCCTTGGGCCTTCTTCGATGGGGAAGCCATGGGTGATCAATTACATTATGGGGCTGGGGGCTGTATATACCTGTCCGAACAACATTATTACTACCTCAGGGCTGGTTTGGGGCCTGGCACCAATAATTTCTCCGAAATCATACCTTTAAAATTACTCCTCCTTTTTGCAATAGAAAAAGGATGCACTTCTTTACAAGTCTTTGGGGATTCCCTACTTATCATCAAATGGGAGAAAAAAGAACACTTTTTTCACACTGCTAGACTTAGACCATATCTTGTTGAAATTTTAAGGATAATATCAACTTTTGACACTATCTCTCTTTCACATATCTACAGGGAAAGGAATGCATTGGCTGACCGGCTTTCCAAAGAAGCCACACAACTAGAGTATGGAACTTGGCATATTACAGAATACACAGAAAATGGTAGTTTTGATTATCACTGGCCCTACCAGGAAGGAAAAATATAAAGCTAAGCCGATTATACTGGAATGCCTGTTTGGAATTATCTGAGAATGTTACTACAATCCTGATTTTTGAATAATTAATGTACATGACTTGGAGGACATGGGGCACAAAAAACAAGACTGACACTTTTTGAAACTTTTTTGTATATGATGAACATTCAGTTATGGATGGACAATGTAAGGACAACATATATTTCGACTATACTCTTATAGCAAATATATATATGTGGATGTAATTTTATACTTCTCTAATAAAATTACGACTTTTTTCCCGGGAAAAAAAAAGATTAGAAAAACTTACCAATTTTGGCAACATTGTTGGTCTAGGTGGGGTCTCCTCTATCACTTGAGCTAGGGCCTCCTATGTCTCTCTTTTTTCTTCCTCTGTTGCACTGTGGGCTAGGGTTGTTTCTCTCTAGAGCTCAAATATAGTGAGGACAGCTAGGGTTGTTGCTTTCTTTCGAGAGATGAATGTGATGAGGTGAGGTGAGAATGTCGTGAGGACAACTAGGGTTTTCGCTCTCTGTCAGGAGTTGAATGCAGTGAGGGTTGGCTAGGGTTGTCACTCTATTGGGAGATGAATGTGGTGAGGTGAGGCAAAAATGCGATGATGTGAGGCTATAAGAATTACAATGGCTTACAATTTCTTTACGTTTTGTTATATATATATATATTATAATAATTAATAAATATTATATAGTGGACCTAATGGTTAAGAACATGTGTTTACTCCTTGGAGGTCACGGGTTCAAATCTAGAGGGGGGTAGGGTATGTATACCTTTGTAGACTTTAGCAGTCAAATCATTATAACACCAAATCCGTAGAATTTAGCAATAAAATTGCATAGATGATGACGATGACAACAACAATGAAAATGTTAATTATGGTGATGACACTGGAAATGATGATGATATGACAATGACAAGGATGACGACTGCGATGAAAATAACAACGATGACAATGATGATGACGATGAGGATGAGGATTAGGAAACCAACAATGTTGATTACCAGTGGTGACAATGACGAAGAGGACGACTATGATGAAAATGAGCACAACGATGACTATGAAGACGATGATGACAATGAGCTTGACGATGACGATGATGGCATTAATATTCTTCATTTATTTGGTGTAATAGATTTCTAGGTTAGGAATAGGGGGTAGAAAAACTATTTTGGGACAATTTACATTCCATATTAAATTAAGGTTTGATATTATTCAATTATGTAACCTATGATATGGACCTTGGAGCACATGGTTCCTAATTAAGACCCACAATACACTTCCTCAATATGGAACTCTTCACCCAAAAACTAGTCCAATGTTCACGTATGCCTTGAGTTCATTTCCTTGTTCATTTACATCACTCCTCTTCTCTGTATAAAGCATCTTCAATTTATCTTCCAAAAACATTTTCATATTAGTCCCAAATCTTGATCTGGCTCTTATATTTCTCTTCCACGTTGTTGGGATACTTTGCCTTGTTATCTCTGACACCTCTACAAGGATCTCTTGTTGTTGAATTTGTTTCTTCCTTGAATGTATCTTGTTTTATTGTCCTAGGGGGGTGCATATTCATTATGTTTATATCCTCTCACATAGTAGATAATTCAAGTCTCCCACCTCAAGGGAGATTCCAACACAACCAGAGAAAATGAGTTGTCTCCTTTCTCAAGGCACGTTGGGTTTCCATGCAATGTTTGGTCATTTTATATCGGTTGATCTAGAGTGTTATTTTGCATTGTTTTGGAGATCGAGGTCAAGTTTTCTTTACAGTAATGTGTAGTTCCATATGCAAGACAATTTGGGTGAAAAAATACTCTCTTTGAGGCCCATTACACCACTCCTCTTAAATGCATGTAGATTTTCCACCTACAACATTATTTTTCCATGTGTGTTCCTTCCTTTTTAAATCTTTTTCATCTTTAGGAATTAGGGAAATTAGCTTCCCAACCCTAAAACCTTAATTAATATATTGTCATTCTCTCCCTCTCTTCCCCTCCTAGGTTGCTCGATTTTCTCTAAAACCAAGTGACAACTCCACTCTCCCATTTCTCTTTGTGGTAGCATGGTGCCTAAATCTAACCATCATGCTAAATTTGATTGACTCCACTAAGGAATTTCATAGAGATTATAGATTCAAAGCACCTCCATACCCTAGTGAGGGTGAGCATCATATTTATATCAATTATGGATCGATGGAAAGTCTCAAGATGATTAAGATTGGGAAAATCTATATCCTAGAGGATAGAAGTAGTATTGATAATTTGACAAGAGACTTCATAGATATTTTTGGTTGGAGACATGATGAATTTAAATCTTACAAGAGAGATGTCATTAATCACACTATTCCTTTGAAAGAAGGTTCTAAGCCATTCAAGAAAAAATAGATACTTATACATCCTAGGTTGGGCCCAATTCATCCGAGGGGAATTGTAAAAGATGTTGAAGGCTAAGATCACCACTCCTACCAAGCATTCATCATGGGTGTCCAACCTTGTCCCTATATTAATAAAGAAAACAAGTGAATATATCAAGGTGTCTATATAATTTTCCCTTATCTTGGTAAGTCTCAAATACTATTCAACCACTCCTCTTAAACCCGGGTAGCTTTTCCACCTACAACATTATTTTTCCATGTGTGTTCCTTCCTTTTCAGATCTTTTTCATCTGTAGGAATTAGGGTACTAATTAGCTTCCAAAAGGAGATTGATAAATTAGTTTTTTTTCCTATGTTAATTTGTTTTTGTTTCAATATACTTTTTATTGAGCCCTATATCACATAATCAACCCTAAAAACTTAATTAATTTAGTGTCATTCTCTCCCTCTCTTCCCCTCCTAGGTTTCTCAATTTTCCCTAAAACCAAGTGATAACTCCACTCTCCCATTCCTCTTTGTGGTAGCATGGTGCCTAAATCTAACCATCATGCTAAATTTTTCTGACTCCACTAAGGAATTTCATAGACATTATAGATTCAAAGCACCTCCAGACCCTGATGAGGGTGAGGATCATATTTATATCAATCATGGCTCAAGGGAAAGTCTCAAGATGATTAATATTGGGGAAAATGGTATCCTATAGGATAGAAGTAGTATTGATAATTTGACAAGAGACTTCATAGACATTTTTGGTTGGGGACATGATGACCTTAAAGCTTACAAGATAGATGTCATTAATCACACAATTCCTTTAAAAGAAGGGTCTAAAGCATTCAAGAAAAAATAGAGACTTATACATCCCAAGTTGGGCTCAATTCATCTGAGGGGAATTGTAAAAGATGTGGAAGGCTAAGATCACCACTCCTACCAAGCATTCATCATGGGTGTTTAACCTTGTCCCTATAATAAAGAAAAAGAGTGAATATATCAAGGTGTTTATATCATTTCCCTTATCTTGGTAAGTCTCAAGTACTATTCAACCACTCCTCTTAAACCCGGGTAGCTCTTCCACCTAAAAAATTATTTTTCCATGTTTGTTCCTTCCTTTTCAGATCTTTTTCATATTTAGAAATTAGGGTACTAATTAGCTTCCCAAAGGAGATTGATAAATTAGTTTGTTGTCCTTTGTTAATTTTTTGCGATTTCAATATAATTTTTATTGAACCCTAATTGATATACAACCCTATATCACATAATCAACCCTAAAACCTTAATTAATTTAGTTCCATTCTCTCCCTCTCTTCCCCTCTAAGCTTCTCTATTTTCCCTAAAACCAAGTGAGAACGACAATGACTGTGATGACAATGACAATGATGATGATGATGATGGTGAGGAGTAGGATGAAGACAATGTTGATTATGATGGTGACAATGAAGATGATAACAATGATCACAACGAAGATGATGATGATGAAGACTGCAACAATGACGATGACGACGATGATGATGATGATGATGATGATGATGATGACAATGATGAAAATGATGATGATGTTGATGACTACGACAATGACTATGATGATGACGATGATGATGACAACTACGGCAATCATGATGACGACGACGATGATGACTATGACCATGACGATGACAATGACAATGACGATGATGATGATGATGATGATGACGACAACGATTGCGACAATGACAATGATGACAATAATGATGATGATGACAATGACAATGACAATGACAATGACGATGATGATGATGATGATGATGATGACAATGATGACAATGACGACGGCGATGATAATAATGACGACGACAATGATTATGATGATGACAATGACAATGACGAGGATGATAACAATTATTATGATGACAATGATGATGATGACGACTATGATAATGACGATGATGACCATGGCGATGACAATGATTATGATGACGACTGTGACAATCAAGATGATGATAATGATGATGACCATGACGATGACGATGATGATGACAATGACAATGACATTGACAATGATGATGAAAATGATGATGATGACGACGACTGCAACAATGGTGATGACGGAGATGATGATGAAAATGATGAGACGATGATGATGACGTTGCCGATGACTATGATGATGATGATGACGACGATGATGACCATGACTGCGACAATGACGATGATGATGAAGATGATTGTGGCGATGATGATGACCATGACGACTGTGAAAATCACGATGAAGACGGCGATGATAACCATGACGATGACAACAATGATGATGACAATGATAATGATGATGATGATGACAATTGTGACAATGACGACGACGATGACGGCGACGATGATGACAATGATGATGATGACAATGATGATGATGATGATGATGATGATGATGATGACGATGGTGGTGATGATGATGATGACGACTGCGAAAATGATGATGACGATGGTGATGACGACGACGATGATGATGATTGCAACAATCACGATGACGACGATGATGATGACTGTGAAAATGACGATGATGATGATGACCATGGCGATGGTGATGATGATGATGACGACTATGACAACCATGATGATGATCATGACGATGTTGATGATGATGACAACTGCAAAAATCATGATGACGATGATGATGATGACCATGGAAATGACGATGATGATGATGATGACAATGATGATGATGATGACAATGATGATGATGATGATGATGACTATGACAATGACGATGAAGATGACGATGATGACCATGACGATGACGACGCGATGATGACGATGACTATGCCAATGACGATGGCGATGATGATGAATACAAAAATCACGATGACAACAATGTTGATGACCAAGACGACTGTGATGATGATGATGACGACTGAGATGATGATGATGATGATGACTACGATGATGATGATGATGACAACAATGTTGATTATGGTGATGATAATGATGATGACGATGATGACGACACCACGACAACAATCATGATAATGATGACGATGACGATGACGATGAGGAGGAGGAGGATGAAAATGTTGATTATGATAATAAAATCATGACGACGACAATGATGATTAAACCATATAAATAAATAATTTAAAGAGAGTAAATCATATAAAATATATAATCACATAACTCCTACATTTCATCATTCTGCAATATCATTGATCATATTTTTCTTCATCCAACTCTACATCTGTATCATCTTATTCAGAATCGACATTGAAAGGATTGGCCATATCAACATCATCATCAATGTCATTTTTTATAATATCATCGTCAATATCATCATTGAGAACATTGTCATCTATATCTAGCTCAACTTCTTTGACTTCTTCATTCGACGGAACATCTACCTCATGCTCCTCTACATCTTCTTCTTCTTTGATATCATCTTCTTCGGATACATTATACTTTAGAGGCCTTCCCCTTGGATCATATATAACAACGTACGACCAACCTGCTTTACCTAGAACCTTTGAATACAAGACTTGTTCACATTGGCTTGGAAGAACATAATTTTATGTACCCAGCTCAAATGTCCTTGTATTAACCATGGAAAATCCGTTGGAATGCTCAATAATATTTCTATCGGGATCACGTTCATTCATCTGTATCATGTACCATTTGACCTCGAACAGACTAACTTGAAGGATTTAAAGACACACTCTATTATATCATCCAAATGCCCACAATATCTATTTTTCGATATTGTTGGATGCTTGTCACTTCTTGAGGAAACATTAGTGACCTGAAAGATTGCAGTTATCCCACAGTCAAAGGTTTTATTCTTGGAATACAACTTTTTGATGTGAAATTTACAACCATTGCACCACATAGCCTTGTGGTGTGTCAACTACAATATGATTGACATGTAAAAAATGCATTAACAATCAATAAAAATATTTAGAATTAGGAAAAATTTATAAAAAAACACACCACATAGATTAATATATTGGAAAAAAACTAAAACATGATGTGGGTGAATAATATGTTTTCCTATTTATCTTTTAAACCATATGCTAAATCAATTTCTCTCTGAGTAAGATTGGTATCTTGATTATGATGAGCTTCTTTAAGAAAAGTAGCCACCCCTTCCCATGATAAACTACCATTACATTGTATACATCGATCTATTTATACCTTCATCAAATAAAGATTGTTTGCAATGTATAAATGTAGTGGATCCAACTCTCAACTAACTGTATGAAAAAAGAATAAAAATTACTAATTAGAATAAAGATTAACAATTGATCATTGAAGCTAAATAAAAATTAAATAAGTACAATATATAAATAAATCAATATTGATGCAAAGTAGTATAGATCTTTACCATCTAATTACCAAGTTCACTTTCTTCATTATACCTTTCCTGACCAAAACCTCCCCTCAAATTTGTTAATGGAATTGACATCCCAAATCCGATACACCTTAATGATTTTTGCTGCTAATTTAGGAAGATATTGACTGATATACACCAAATATTGATATATCATATATCCCTCCACTATATCACTCAAGATGTGTTCTTTGTCTAACAAAATCCTTCAATGAATCCAAGTGCCTCTCCACCACCTACATTGACCTTGTGTGTACAAGTCCACACATTTCAATCTCCTCAACTTGATGTATGAGGTAGTGTTCTTGTGCATTGAAAAATGTGAGAGGTAGATACTTTTGCATTTCGCACATTAGCCGAGGAATTTCTCTCCTCCAATATTTTATATCTTCTTTATGGTTTTCTTTAGATTACAACTACCTACACATGATATAACAAATCAAATCATATGTTTCAACAACAATGTATATACATTGAAAGTAAAAAGGATGTTGACAAGTTAAACAACAAATATTTTGCATATAAATCATTAATATTTACCTCATTTATTTCCCAAGATCATATATACCTTGTTTTAAACATTGTTGTCAAAGCTGTCAAGAAGAGATAGAGGTCAAACATATTGTAACAAAAAAGGGATCATTAATTTTTTTGAAAAGAAAACAAAATTATAATACTAAAAATTAGTATATTTACCAATATAGAAATCTAACAAAATAATTACATTAATGAAGGTATGTCATTTATGAGTTTTCACCCCACCAAATTCACCTTTCTTTATTAATATATTCTTTATGTTTGAAGCAAATCCCATGGGAAATTTAATTTTCCGAATGACCTCTTTTACAACATTATTTTCCTACTTTTTAAATAACCATGGAAGACCATTTCGATGTCCATTGCTATTTGAATAAATCAAATTTTGCAGTGCATGATTGGTTTCCTGAATGTCAATACAAATTTTGACATTTTTTTCTTTGTCACTCCTTCCATCTAAGATTCTCCACAATGTTTCTATTACATTCTTCCCGGTATGCATTGTATCAAACAAATGAGCTATATGCAGGTGCTCATAGTAGGGAAACCTATTAAATTGTATAGGGTAACTTTTCATTCCTCGTGGAATCCCATTAATACCTTGACAACATTCATGAAAAATAAATGAAATTACAAAATTAATTGTTAGATACAATAAACAGAATTCAATACAAATTAAAATTGTAAAACATTAATATATATGACACAGACTATATGTTTACCTTAACGATTTTTATTATATTCCAACTTCCATAGGTGATGTGTCATTCTTCGTGGTTTTATTCCAGTCTCTTCTTTCAAATTGAAAATATTTTTTTCTGTAGTTTGATACCTATGGTTCTTAGGGAATAAGTGTTTATACTCATCAAACACCTCCTTTCCTAGACTTATTGAACGATGCCATTTCATCCTAGGACCACAAACTGGACATCAAATTTACCCTTTGTTTGAAGACCTGCAAGATATGGATTAATGTCAGTATTATTTATATAACAATGAATTAATATTTAAGAAACATGCATCATATTTTTATAAAATTATATACTATTAAAGTGAAATAGTATGTTACATACTACAAAAATGTGTTAGCCCTAGGGAATTATGAATTGTCCATGTAAGTATTCCATGGAATTGAAATTACTTTTGCCCTAT
>JASDQU010103865.1:107294-137376 GCA_032191745.1 Picea mariana | reverse complement strand
TAAGACAAACAAATGAAATGCAACGCTCAAACCAATTTTGTAAACAAATACATGGAACAATCATTGTCAACATTGTGTGCTCCCTCTTTATTGACATCCAAGGAGGAAGGTTATTGTTTATAACAAAACTAGGCCGCACTAAGTAAATAGACATGAGCTCACCAAATGGATTAACACTATCATCTACCAATGAAATCCTAACATTACGAGGTTCTTCTTTAAAAAATGGACATATTTCTTCGATGGTCCTAAATGCAGAACCATTTGCAGGAATTTGAAGAACACCATCTTCACTTATGTGTCGTGCATGGTAATCCATAAACTATGCATTGCTTTGGCACCTGAACAATCATTGCAAATTTGGAATTATCGGAATATGACGAAGAACCTTGTGAGGAACATTTTTTGTTACTTGATTGGTTCGATATCTATTGATTTGACATTGTGAGCATTTCGTTTCCGATGCATATTGTCCATAATATATAATATGATCATTCAGACATGCACCAATAGCCTGATACTCCATTCCAATATCTTTCATAATGACACACAACTCTCTGTATGTGCGAGGTAAATTATTTGATGGTGGTAAGAAAAATTCACCTAACAATATACAACATAAAAAATAACTAGTTAATGTAAATAATAGTAATAAAATATAGTGCATCATTAATTTACACATTAATTGACACTAAAAATAAAGAAAGATAAAGTCGACCTTTAAGTATAATATGTGACAAAATATATTATGTACCTTAGGATCTGTGTGAGACAAGTGTTTCACAAACCATTCAATACCTTTAAGTTCACCAACAACATTATAACAGAGAGAATATTTGTTCTTGAGCCTTCATAAAGGGGTTGTTATGTGTTTTCAAGCAGAGGTACATCAAGAATATCATCAAAGTTTTCCTCATCAATAGGAGAAAATATGCCTTGGATCAACCTGTTTGTCCCATCATCTAGCTCAACAATATTATTTGTTTCATTTTTTTCCATCTGATTGACTTGATCTTCAATATACATACCATATTCCACATCTTGTACAATAATATTTCTACTACTACTATTAGGTAATTATTTTCCGGCGACAGACACTTAAGAGGATTTATCTCTACAATTACAAACAATCAATAACATTAGTATATATAACAAATATTAAAACAAGATAAAATTTTATAAGTACACTCAATACAAAGACATATATAATGACTAACTTACCACGGGACAATATGTACGCCCCCCTTCACAATGCCCATACCTCCAACAATGTCTTTCAACTATTTTTCTTACAAGTCTTATTATATCCAATCCCTTGCATTGATTGCAAGGGAAATAACATTCTGCATCACCTTGTGGCTCTAATGTTTCCCTTAACTTAGCAAGCATCATTTCACTCTCTTCAAGTTTTGTCATTGGGATTCCCTATATTTACAACAAAATCCGCTGAAGCAATATAAGTACAATATACAAATATATTCTTATGGTACAAATGTCATCAAATATTGACCCCATATGTACTAGAGAATTAATCCATTTTCGTCATAGATTTATTAAAGGTTTATAACAGTAGTCAACAATTAATCAATAAATCAAAACCATATATTTTTACCACATAATTTCCAAAGATTCACTATAATCAAGTAATAACATCGAACAATAAAAGAGAACTACACAAAGACAAATTGTATAGTAATTAAATGGAATTGAATAGACATGTTCATACATATTTCTTAGGAAACAATTTGTGTCCCCAAATAAAAGAGGGTCTAAGGGTTAGGGATCTAATATGGGTATTTAAAAAATAAACAAAGTAATATTTAAAATTTGTAACCTTCAAAGTACAAAATCCAATCTATACAGATCAAGAATTGGATCTGAAGTAAGTAGCACAAAGAAAAAAGATTAATAAATCATGCAACGAACAATGAACATAAAAATCTTTTATAACCATCGCACCTACAACAAAATAGTCTAAATCAATCACCATCGTCGGTCTTTTGATGCACGTTGACTATGACAAAGTTGACCAAGTCAGTGACCATTAAACCGTTTTCAAATAGGTAGTTGACATTATCTAGGCTCGTCGATAGATAGATGAACTATTGTCGCAAGATCGATGAATATAGAAGTTCATCGGGGTGCCAAGAAAAAAATGATTAAAATTTTAATATTATGTCGTAATTTGTGACGATGTGATTAGTTTTATCCTTATCGTCGGAGGGTTTTGTCGAATTTTGACCCCATATGTAGTAGTGCCTTCAAGTGATTGTTCAAGAAAATCATGTGGAGACTCTGGAAGACTTTTAGGAGGTGGTGGTGGTTTTCCTGCACTGCCATACAATTCAAATGTTAAAATATTCGGGTCTACTTTTCCCTGTAAAACTTCAGATAAATGTCAATTTGGATCAACTACAAAAAAAGGTTTCAACTCACCTAGTTTCTATGTTCTCAGGAACTTACCTTTCTATGGGAGAGAAAATTGAACAAGTGACTAACCTAGTTCCTTAATTTGAGCTCCAAACTTGCATCCTGTAACTCAGGTAATGCTAGATTATGCAACCAGTTTTCTACAGTTAAACTTGTATCAATAATTTTAGCTTGAGCTGTTATAACAGGGTTACTTTGAAATTCAAGTTCTTGTGGTATAGGTAAATGTATAGATGGCTCTGATATAACCGATTTAGAAGGTTTTTACAATTTCTTTAGATGATTTTGTAATTGATGGTTTCTTTTTAGGTGTGAGTCGGGTAGATATCAATGGCTTGATGATTCGTGATGTTCTTTCTACCATTCAAATCATTTGACCCTCCTTCTAGTGCCAAAACATTGTTGATGGTCGAAAAAATTTCAAAAAAAAACAAGGGAGAATCACTCGATGGAAAGTCCCAATAAGACTCACTCTCATTTGGGGTAGCGATCTCCATTGGTATGTGGGCCCAGTTGCCACAAAAAATGATTGGATACGATGTAATATCAATCCGATTGAAAGTATTAATCTGAAAATATATATAATAACTATAATTAATACTATATCTAACTAATATAAATCCTAGATAGCTAGGAAAAAACTTATTTTAATCAGAGACAAGAAGAGAAACTAATTATTGAATCTAAATAAATAGTTCATAGGATTCAATAATAGTTTACATCCAGATACACACATTTCTATTTTATGGATAAATAGTTATTCAGAAAATATGATATAAGTATCCTTGTATCCAATAAATATTTATCACTAAAATCACCAATTCACAAAAAAGAATTTCTTGAAAGGAAAGAACATGAAAAAATATCAACTTAGAGAAATGTTGATTGAACAATCTTACATGTACAATAGATCTCTAAAACAGATATCCAGTCTTTTCCTTATTATTAAAATTGATAAGAAATTATACAGGTTCAATACCAAGTTTTTCCAGCCCAAGTACCATCAAAAGAACCTTAACTAATTTCGCATTGCATACATCCAATTTCTAGAGACTTTTAGTTAAAATAGTCTCAATTTTCCAACTCATAAAATTGTTGGAAAATTCCTGTAACTATTACGCATGACCAATTATGTTGACACAAGTTTTGTGTTTTCTAATTTTAGGAATTATGTTTTCTTTATTTATCCACTTCTTTCTTAATCCTCTCGTTCTGCATGCTATCCTGATTGCCAGGATTATTCTTATTTTCTATAAACCTGTAAAAGACATACAATCGGAGCAGTCAGCGTGCATAACACAAATAAAATATATCAAATGAATTCTAAGTAAATTAATTTAAAACTTATAGTAAAGCAAATAATTTCATTCAATGATTTATCCTTTCCACTCTTACTCAATCTAATTTGATTTCTAAAAATATAGAATTTGATTCAATCCTAACTACAAAGAATGTGAATTTGTTGTTTTGACAAGTGATAGGTATTTAATCATTGCACAACTGTAAACATTAATACCACATTGATCAAGTGGATTTGCAATAAAATATTTATAAGTGTTTCTTTAACCATTGAAGTTTGTGTGCATGAAAACATACGGTATAGACCACAATATTCTTAACATCATTTTACTGTTGACCTTATGCTTTACACATATACAAAAATCCAAAATACGGAGGTTGTGATGAATAACCAAGAATTTGGTGACACATAATCCAAGGCACGTCAACTGATAGTGATTGACACATAGGATAACTTAGGTGCCACGCAAGTCTATTTCCAATAGCACAATTGATCTAAATTTGACATGGCATATAACTGGCAACTAACATAGACAGGCATCCATACACATCACAAGGGTTTAGACATCTGGGTATCCATATATCCAAGTGATTCGAGAGGATATCAACTAACCTTACCTTGGATGTCGGATGTAAATCTAATGTATAGAGATATCTAATATCCAAAGCATCCGAGGTTTCAAAGTAGCATTCAACAATAGGCTCCCAGATCTGGATACAATTTTGAATGAATGGTATCTGGTATCCCGGGTCCAACAGACTCAAATAACCCTAGGATTCCTTACCTCTTGGATCTGGATACAAGTTTCTAGCGAAAACAATTATCTGATGTTTGGGAATCCGATATGCTAATAGTGTATGTGAGTGATCGTTCTGGATATCTAGCTATGATTGTCGATGCACGATATTAGGTATTTAGGGTATCTTGGGTGTTTCAATGTGTAACACTAAATTATCACCCAAATCAGGATGCATGCCATTCTGATATTAAGTTATCCAACATCTAGGACGATTAATACAACAGTTGATCAATCAAGTCCGGATTCAAGATAAAACCCTTTCCTTCATGAAATAAAGCATTCTACAAAAATGAACTTAGAAATCAAATTGGATTAAATTAATAAGGGAAAAAAAATTTGAAGTGAATCATGAAAAACTTAAAAAAAGCTCTAAAAACTTTATCATACAAAATCTAAAGAATGAAAAGAAATTCTTAACAAACAAGCCAAAATAAAAACCATATGAGTAAAATCATTAAAATATAGAAAAACAAATAAAAATTTGAAGGGTCCTAATTATTTAATAAAGGAATCATAAAATAATAGGGGGGTCGTTGTGCAGGTTACAACAAGGACCAACCAACTTTTTTTCATTATTCCCCTCAACTAAAACCAATTGGACTAGTAGTATGTTGGGGTACATGCTCAACTACATACTTAGTGACATACTCATTTTTTCCATTTTTCCTACTATTTAGGAGGACTGCTATTTATAGCATGTCTATTTATAGAAGGTCTATTTTTAGCCAGTGGATTCCTATATGTAATACCATGGGTTTCCAAAACCATGGGCTCATAAACCATCATTAGAAAAATTCATATTTTTTAGCTACCATTAGGCCAGTTCCTATTTTTTAGCCACCATTAGGAAAATTCCTTATTTTTAGGAGATAATTCTTATTTCCTTAATTTTAGGAGATATTTCTTATTTCATGGCTATATAAAGCACTTTAGTAAGAATATTAGCCTCCTAGGGAATTTTGAGATTTGTGTACCTTGGGAAGTGGTCCCCTTGTGTTTGTGAGCCTCTAAACACAAGTGGGAAATACTTTGTACTATGTACCATGTACATTATGTCTAATTTCACTTTGACTTAGGAGATTTAAGTCAAAATTAAAATTTGGTCATTTTAGCGTAAAATGACTATTAATTCACTTTGTGAGTGAATTAGGAGACATAAAGTGAACTTAGGGAACTTAACCCAAAGTGGGTTTGTGAGTGAGATTATTATGGAATGATCTCAACCTTTGATTAGAGATGAGATGGGATGATCTCATCCATCCATCTTTTAGGTTTCCTTATGGAGGTTCAAGAGGGGCGCATAGGGAAAGGAGAGGCTCATTCACACTTATGTTCACTTGGAGAGTTTGAGAGAGAGAATTGAGGTGGGGATGGAGAGTATGGTTGAGGGAAGCTTGGGTGCCTCCTTTCATGGAGGACTCATGGAGGCTTAGGCCCTCTTTTATTTTTGGTAGTGTTTCTTGCTTGGAGGAGGGTGCACTCTAGGAGGAGGGTGCATCTATAGCAGGGAGGTGTTTCAGTGGTCAAATTTCCTTGAGGTCAGATTCAGTGGAGACGTAGCACACAACATATTTTTTGTGTGCAAGATTTTCTTCCCCAGAGCTTCAGGGAGCTAGGGAGCTTCACATCAATGGATTGGACAACGTTTGAGGAGGGTGCACCATACTCTGGCGCATCTTTCATCTTGTACTTGTGTTGCAGATTGAGATAAGTTGTTATTGTATCAGGTTCATTTGTTTCATGTACTTGTTGTATTCCACCTTCTTTTCTCCACATATATAGACTTATATTCCAAACTGGTTTTCCCTGGGGGGGTTTTATCCAGGGTCATGTTGACCAAAAATAACTATGTTCATTTTCATGTATTCTAGAGTTTAGAACAACTTTATTTCAGCAGTAAACATCTAGATGTGTGATACATATTTTATGGTATGCATGTGCTAACCTATTGGTGACTAAAACTACATGCTAGAGCACCTAGAATCCTATGTAACCATAACTAAAATAGCAGTGAAGTTCCTGATCTGTTTGATGATTTAAAACAATAGCAAACAAGTGTGTGACAGCAGAAACTTAGAGCCATCTTGAGGTCAAAGATAGACCTATATGGAATCATGTTAGGACCTCAGAAAATCTTCAGGGAAGTGCACATTACCCATCTAATACTTGGATTTAACTCACTTCACTTATTTAGTGACTTTCCATAATTAACAATTTCTCACTTAGTTAGGACTTTAGTTCCATTCTTGGACCCTATTATTATTCTAGGAGATTTTTTCTATAATGGAATGCATGTTGACCTCATGTAGAGTTCTCACTAAGTTCGCACCTATATTTTTTATTATTAGCAAATTTTGACTTTAGTTAATTGTTGCTATTGGGAGAAGTTACTTTTTTACTTGAGCATGCACATGGAAATCCCAACCTAGTGCGTGTTACTCCTCATGTGGAGAGTCATGTATATTGTACTCATTATCAAGGATTGATACATGGTGATTAGAGTTGGTTTCTTAGTCTCTTATGCGTGAAGATTGATTATATTTTTCTCTCTCCTCTCTCTCTCTTTTGCAATTAGCTAGTGTAGTATTTCCTTCTTACAATTAGGTCTTGGATTGTAGTTTAATCCTACATGGTATCAGAGCCATTATTGTGAGGAAGTATTCACTTTTATTGCAGATTTATAGATCATATTGGACAACCCATAGAGAACTATGGATCAACCATGTTCTTCAGTGATCTTGACACCCTTCAACTACTTTGAGTGGAAGCCCAAGATAGAGCTTCTACTTCGAAGCAAGGGTTTGTACAGGATCACCAAGGGGACTGAGGTTGAGCCTACTTCATCCATATAGAAATAACAATATTTCAATGGAATGGATGAAGCCTATGGGATATTGTGCTTAAGAATCTCTCAAGATATCATCTTTCATGTCGATACTTGCAAGACTCCTAAAAAAGGTTGGACAAAGTAGAAGGATTTGCTAGGGAAGCAATACAATCTAAGAGGTCATCATCTTGAGAATGATCTACATGCATTGAATCCAAGAGATTTGAGACCCTACAGGACTACTTATGTATTTAATACTTTTCTTTCTCATGTTAAGTCTTGTAGAATTGATAAGAAATATGAACAATTAATCTTTTCAATTCTAACAAAACTAGGACCAGAGTATTTTGTCTACACTTCTTATTTTCATACTAATAGGTTAGATATGGGGTCTACATGGAAGATTTCATCCCTAGATGATTTCATGGAGTCACTTATCCATGAGAAAACAAATCTCATCCAAATAGGGGAACTTGACAATTCCAAGCCCCATGCGCTTACAGCTCAAGGAAGTTCAAAGAAGAATAAGCAGAAGAACAAGGGTAAGAAGGACCAAGAGAACAAAGAAGGTAAACAAAAGTCCACAGATGAGGGTTCAAGTTCCAAGGCATCAAAAAGCAAAAATGAGAAGACAAAGTGTTCCTATTGTAACAGGGAGTTCCATCTTGAGAGTTCTTGCATGAAAAAGACCATAGATCTCATGGCACAAACACTTGAGCAACATCACCTCGAGGATTATATTCTAGATAATGCAAGGAAAAAAACATCATCAGAAAGAGGTAATGGTCATGCATTACTTTCTATTTCATCTTTTCCTAATGCTTGGGTGCTTGATTTAGGGGCTACCTATCACACAACCTCATCAGATAGACTTTTCTCATACTTGGAGACTTGTTCCGGACCACCGATCTTCATGGGAGATGATTCTCCTACAGAGGTGTGCGGTAGGGGTAGAGTTGATCTACAACATGGATGCTTTCAAGATGTACTTCATGTTCTGAATATTTGAATGAATATTCTCTCCATCTATCAAATCACTTATTTAGGTTCAGGGAAGAAGGTAGAGTTCACTCCAGACTCAATTATTATTTCCGACTTGTTATATGGTTCAAAAATTGTTGTTGGTGAGGTTAATCACCATTCCAAGTTGTACACCTTCTCTCACTTCACTCAAAAAAATGATCATGTATCTCTTCTAACACATGCTAATGAAGAGTCCAGGTTGTGGCATGAGAGGTTTGGGCATCTAAATTTTAAATATTTAGATCAACTTAGTAAAGGTGGAATGGTAGATGTATTACCCCAAATTCAGTCATTGTACGGACTCAAGCAAGCGTCTTGAGCATGGTATGCTAAAATGGACTCTTATCTTCTCTCTAGGGGTTTTCTTAAATGTAGATCAAATACTAATGTGTATATGATGAGGAGCATAGATTCGACTCTACTTATAGTTATATATAGAGATGAGTTACTCATCATAGGGAGCTCATCCTCCTCCATTGTTGTAGTGAATACCACTTTGCATGACAAGTTTTCTATGACAAATATGGAACTGTTACATTACTTTCTTGGTCTTGAAATCAGCCAGAATGATTCAGGAATAAATATGTCCCAATCCAAATATGCTAGAGATCTACTTGACAGGTTTCAGATGACATATCGCAAGCCAGCTCCAACACCCTTTCAGTCAGGGGTTAGACTAGAGGATGTTAGTGCATCACCTTTGATTGATTGTACTAGATATCGACAGTTGGTGGGGAGTCTTCTCTACCTTACACACTCTCTAACGAACATCTCTTATGCAGTTGGATCAGTTTCTAGGTACATGCAAGAGCCTCATGATCTTCACTGGAAGGCAACAAAGAGGATTCTCAGATATGTCAAGGGGACTGTCAGTTTTGGTATACACTATGCAACAGGATCTTCCTTGGATCTTGTTGGTTACACAGACTCATATTGGGCAGGCGATAGCACTAATCGCAAGTCCACTTCAAGATATGTCCTCTTCCTTGGATCATGACCTATATGTTAGTCAAGTAAGAAGCAATCAACTATTTCTTTATCATCAACAAAGGCAAAGTACAAGGGTGTAGTGAATGTTACTACTCAGGCTATTTGGTTGAATCACTTTCTTACAGAGTTGGGAGTTCATTTTCATCGTCTGATAATTATATGGTGTGATAATAATAGTACTCTCAAGCTCTGTAGAGACTCAATTCAGAGGCAATGGACCAAGCACATCAAGATTCATATGCACTTTATTTGAGGACAGATTCAGGATGGAGTCATTGATATGTAGTTATGTCCATATTCAGAGCAGGTGGAAGACATATTCACAAACCATTTCACCGAACAAAAGTGTGTCTCATTGAAGGACATTTTAGGAGTGAGGGATACATCATCTTATAAACTGAACATGTTAGCATTATTTTCTTGTTAGAATCATATTTTGAGGGGGAGGGGGGTTGCTACCACTTGGTTTTCCATCTTTACCTCGCTTGGGGGGCGAGGGGGGGAGCAGGGGGGGTTGTTACCATTTGGTTTTCCATCTTTACCTCGCTTTTGTTCAGTTTTTATGCATCTATACTTGTACATGAGTACCTAACATGGCTTCATATTGTCGAGACTCATCATTGTGCACACCCCGGTTGTGTTTTAGGGGGAGTGTTGGGGTACATGCTCAACTACACACTTAGTGACATACTCATTTTTTTCCATTTTTCCTACTATTTAGGAGGAATGTTATTTATAGCATGTCTATTTATAGCAGGTCTATTTTTAGCCAGTGTATTCCTATATGTAATACCATGGGTTTCCAAAACTATGGGCTCATAAACCACCATTAGGAAAATTCCTATTTTTTATCTACCATTAGGCCAATTCCTATTTTTTAGCCACCATTAGGCAAATTCCTATTTTTTAGGAGATAATTCATATTTCCTTAATTTTAGGAGATATTTCCTATTTCATGGCTAAAGAGCGCACTTTAGTAAGAATATTAGCCTCCTAGGGAAGTCCACATTACCCATTTAATACATGGAGTTAACTCACTTCACTTATTTAGTGACTTTCCATAATTAGCAAATTCTCACTCACTTAGGACTTTAGTTCCATTCTTGGACTATGGTCTTATTCTAGGATATTTTTTCTATTATTGAATGCATGTTGACTTCATGTAAATTTCTCACTAAGTTCACACCTATATTTTTTATTATTAGCAACTTTTGACTTTAGTTAATTGTTGTTATTGGGAGAAGTTATTTTTTTACGTAAGTATGCACAAGGAAATCTCAATCTAGCGTGCATTACTCCTCATGTGGAGAGTCTTATATATTGTACTTATTATCAAGGATTAATACATGGTGATTAGAGTTGGTTTCTTAGTCTCTTATGTGTGAAGATTGATTCTATTTTTCTTTCTCCTCTCTCTCTTTTACAATTAGCTAGTGTAGTATTTCCTTCTCACAATTAGGTCTTGGATTGTGGTTTAATCCTACATAGTCTAGATGGCTAAAATACAAATTTATATGAGGAATGGTTAAGTAACCCTTCCCTAATATTATCTTCAATGAAAATAAATATGTGATTATCCTAAAAGGCTTAACTAAAAATTTATATGGGAAAGGGTCGACCAAACCTTCCCCATTTATCTCCTCAACAAACATAAATTATAATAGTAGGAGAGAAGGTTAACTAAAATTTCATTGCGACATAATCGACCCTTCCACACTTTTCCCCTCAATGAAAATGAAGTGTACGAGTAGGAAAAATGGCTTAACTAAAATTTCTATGGTGAAGGGTTGCCCGACCCTTCCCTAGTCCTCCCCTAAATGAAAATAAATTAAATGAGTAGTCTAGAAGGATTAACTAAAAATTTATATGACGACGGGTCGATTGACCCTTTGCAATTCTTCCCCTAAATGAAAATCAATTGTACGAGTAGAAGAGAAGATTAACTAAAATTTTATTTCAAAGGGTTGACTGACCCTTTCAAAATCTTCCCCTAAATGAAAATCAATTGTACATGTAGTGTAGATAGCTTAACTAGAAATATTCTATGGGAAAGGGTTGTATGAACCTTCCCTGTCTTCCTCTTAATGAGAATAAAAGATATAACTAATTTACAAGGATTAACAAAATATTTCTATGGGAGAGGTTCAACTAACCCTTCTTCATTCTTCCCCTCAATGAAAATCAGTTCTAAGATTAGTCTAGAAGGATTAATAAGAAAATTATGTGGGGAAAGGTAGATTTACCCTTCCATGATATTTTGATAATCAAAATCAATTCAAAGAGTGGAAGATAAGTGTCATGCCCCATATTATTATTATGTTATGTTATCTCACAATTTGTACTTGCCCCAAAAGCCCAAGGAAAGTGGGTACAAAATTGGTGTAACTGGGAATAACCTATCACTGTCACCTTAATAGCATATCTCTTTCTATTTAGGAGTATGAGTATGTTTAAGGTATCCCAGGGGAGACATCCCTAGTGACCTTGGGGGTTTGAGAAGGTTAAGGCAAATAGTCACAAGGAAACCCTTCCTCTCTCATAGATCACTCTAATCAAAGGTTTCTTTTATGTCTTAAGGATGAAGTAAATGAATAATATTGTGTACCTGCCCAAGACAAGATAACAAGGAAAACGGGGCACTTTCCAAGTACTGGATGATTGTTAGTACTTCATAAGACAATAAACCTTTGATAAAATAAGATAGTTGACTATGAATTTGCAGCAATGCATCATTTTATAACAACAATTGATATCTTATAACAGCCACAAGATTCAAGCCTTGAAATTACTTGAATAATACAATAAAAAGTGACTTTAACTAGGCAAAATGATAGTAAATTGTCACAAGCAAAATTGGCAATGATAGATAGCTTTTAATGTCACTTTTGCAGAGATTTTTCTGCAGTTAGATGGTTGCATCTATCTTTTGCCACATCAACAAGTTTAAATGGTCAAAAGTGCAAGAAAACCATACACAAAACTAGCACTTACCTAGTAGATTCACTAGCAATTGTCACAATTGAATTTTGATTGGTTCTAGTGTGAGTTATGTAGATAAATGTGACAAATTAATGTAAGTTTATATGGTTGTAGAGATGTTTTTCTACAACATCAAGTTAGCTTAGGAGTTAGTCTAATTTAGGGTTAGAAAAAGCTAGTAAAGAGTTCAAGGATAAGAGTATAAGTGTTTGTTTTCTCAATCACCACTTGTAAGAGGTAGTCTAGTGCCTTTCTAGGGTAAATGGAGTCACTAAAGGCTGCAACAAATCTTAAAGGAAATATAGCAATGATAATAATATGTTAAAGGGATGAAGAGGACAAGAGAGGTGTTGGTATCCCAAGGCCTCAAAAAATCCACTCCAAGAGAAAATTTGCTAGAAAGTAACAAGGGTTAGGCTCTAGCAATTTTCTCTTTCCTTGAACAAAATGTAATAAATTATGCAATATGGAAATGGAAGTAGGGTTACTAGAGTTTTACAAAGGTAGGTTTTTAGTATCTACTTCAAATTAGGTGTCTTTAAAGAGATTTTAACACATGGAATATTATAGGGAAAAAGATAATAACTTATGTCATTCCCCTAGGGTTTCAAGCTAGCAATTTCATAATCTTAGACATGAAACAAGTAAAAAATAACCATAGAATTTATTCACAATAAAGAAATTCATAATTTCCACTTACTTCACCAAGAATAATCTAGCAAGTCACCCTAGTTGAAGATCCTCCATAAGAAAATAGCCAAAATGCACCAAAAATTGCCTCCTTCAAGAAGTGTGCACCACTAGTTTCAGCCAATAACACCTAAGGGAGGCCGAATTTCAGACCTCTACTTGAGTGATGAATGATTCATGAAAAAAATACAAGAGATTTATCTCTTATTTATACAATGACAATGACCTTTAATTGTCTTTTAGGTCACAAAAGGTCGACATGGCCAGTTTACATCAAAAATCCAAGTTTTACATAAAATCAACAATTTTAATCCCTAATTTGTCTTTAGGGATGACGTCGTGCCCCTCTTAGGGTGACGTTAGGCCTCATCACGGAACAGTAGGCCTCAAAAGTGAAACATTAGGCCTCAAAAGGCCTTAGAAGCTACCACACGTGCCAACCAAACCATCATCATGCCAAAACCTTAACTGGATGACGTCAAGGCTCAATATGATGATGTCAAGGGCGTTCAAGGGACAACATCATGGTGGAAGGGCAAGACCCCCTGGGTCTAGGCTTGCTAGAGTGTCTCGGAGGAAATGTTCTTCTTCTTTCCTGGTGCCATCCTCTGATGTTTCTCTCCCCCTGGTTGGAGTCACAACATCCATCTGGTGGGATTTTAGCCCCATGGAGGTCTGAGCTAATCATCTCCCCATATGTACCTATCCATCAAGCATGGTCTTGTAGCAACAACAAGTATGCCCTCCATGGGCTCATAAGTCACAGGGATCATAGCAATGTCAATCATGTTCAATAATCAAATTACCCAAACATGTGCATCAAACCCCCCTTTACCCAAACAAATTCTCAAAGGCATTATGCAGTTTAAAAAGCCAGGTTTGGAGAGGATCTCAGGATGTCCTATTGGGCTAATCCTCCTCAAGTTTGGGGTGTTTCCTAGGTGAAGACCAATCTAGATCATGTAAGTGTATGAAATGGTGTAGGGGATGTTTGAGCAAGGGGTGCAGTGATAACAGGGAAATGCAGATCTTTCCTGTGGGTGCCTCTGTAGAGGGTGAGTTGCACCTTGTCATGGATGTCGTTGTTTTATATCCCATTCAATGCATTTTATTCTTTGTCTTATTTATTTTTATTTTCAAGAGAATAGCTAGGGGACACTTCCCTGGCGTGGTGACCAGTGGTGAAAGCGTTACCCACAAGCACTTCACGGAAATGAGAAGGTTGGCTCGTGATGAGACCCCCTTTCTCTTGGCTATGCCACCAAGATCCACTACCCTAGTTTGGTGACCAGATATATGGTAGTTTCATACTGCTACATGCCCATGGATCTAATAGGTCGGCTCATGATGAGGCATCCTATCCACCAACTAGATCTTGAGTTTTATTTTATTTTACGGGTCCCCTTTTCTTACTAAGAAGCCTTTTATTTCTTTCTCGAGAATCCCTGGGCAAAGTATCTCAATTTTTCAATTTGGATTTTAACTTTTGCCA
Source organism: Picea mariana (assembly GCA_032191745.1). Classification (NCBI taxonomy): domain Eukaryota; kingdom Viridiplantae; phylum Streptophyta; class Pinopsida; order Pinales; family Pinaceae; genus Picea; species Picea mariana. The sequence continues at coordinate 122,846 of JASDQU010103865.1, read as the reverse complement.
GCTACTTTTACCATCTGGGCCTTTAGCCCCTTCTTCCCACAAGCTAAGGTACAACCCTTACTAGTTTGGAAAACCCAATGCCCGAACCAAGGTAGGGGAAGATGAGACAGACAATGATGAAAAGTGGTAAGTATGGAAGGAATGGACGATGATATTTCATAGACACACCTAGTGGCAACTCATCCCTAATGGAACCAGCTTACTAGGGCACTCAATCACCCCCCAGGTATGAACAAGTTAAAGAGCATAATTTCCAAGCAAACGTTATGAAACCAAAGAGAGTTCAAAGCACATATTCAAATTCTTCGAAAATCAGAGTGGCACATACCATGATACCCGGACTCATTACCTCATGGAGCAAGACCCACTACTACTTCAAGATCAGACCAATGGGTTGGATGTTGTTGTTTCTGATAGATAGGATGCACTGAAGAAAATATGGGCCCTCTGGGGCCAAGCTCAAGTCATATGGCTCTCGGTACTCCATGTCTAGGACCTATGGGCCTCGAGACATAATCCCCTTAGTTATCCCTAGGATAGGGGATAATATTTGGCTCCAACTTGGGGACATGTGCCCACCGTAAAGCACATGAGAACCTCAGCATCCCTGGCATGACCAGTAATATACTAGATCTCAACAAAAATAATTAGTAATCTTTTGGGGTGGTGATATCACCCATGGCTCATATATGATACAATGAAATAAAAGTAAGCAAGCATATATACAAATGGAAATGAAACGACAACTACACTACTCTAGCATGATATGTAGATGGTATATACAATGGATGCAAATGCCTACCTACTTACTTACATGTTGGTTGAATGTTAGGTGTAGTCAAATAACCAGTGAAACCATCCTAGCAATATCTCATAATACATGCCTATGTGCTTCATCATGAACCAAAACAATGACAAGTTAAGCACAAAAATAACATGAGTTAGAACATGTATCACATCATCAGAAATCGTAGAGTCTAGCTCATGGAGGCAGGAGGGAGGGACAAAATTATGCCAAGTCCTACTTCTAGGAAAATGCTCAATCCATCTCAAAAAGGGATCGTGAAAAATCAAAGGCTCAGAAGACTGATTTAAAGAGTTTGAAGGTTTTCTACCTTGGATGTCATCACATCCTGAAGTCTGGGAAAGGACTAGTAAAAACCTACAGAATGATTGGCAAATTTCTAAGGAAAAGTTGAAAGAGTAATATAATAAACTTCTTCTCAAAGTATTCAACCTACCCTTGAATTCTAAAAGAAGGCTTTGCCCTGGAGAAAACTCAATATAAGGGACATGTTTCTCAACTACACCATTAGTGACACAACGGGGTAAAGTAATCAAAGGGGGCTGGATAACCTTGTCAAAAGTACCATGAGTTGGGCAAGAAATGTCCTCACCTCTATCAAGATCTGAGCACAACGGTGGTTGATAATATTCTTCATAGAATAAATCCAAGTGCTCAAAAGGATACTCATCAAAATATTCAAGGTATGACCGAAAATCATCAGGAGGACATAGAACTAGGTCACCCTCAAAGATATCTATAACTATATCATTTCCTTGTTGCCAAATGTCATAATTATTAGTAACCTCATATAATAGTTGTAAAGGCAACATTTCGAAATGTCCTTCCATATCATAAATGGGTTCCTCATCATAACCAATCACATCCCACTTACGTCTTTCAACATGTATGAACTCATCAATATCATCAACAATGTCACTACCCTTATCATAACATGAAGGATTTAATGCATCCAAGGGATCCTCTAGTACTTCTTCACTTTCCAAATCATAAAACAAAGCATCATCAAAATCTTAGAAAGGGAAATAAATTATGGTCTTCACTTCTTGTTGTGCAGGAGCATCGATGGCTTAGATGGCTTCATCAAATGGAAGAGGATTCAGTATATCGTCATCAAGACTCATCTCTTCGTCTTCATCAGAAATTAAAGGAACTAGCTCTTCCAAGGGTTCATCTACTTCTTCACCTTCTAAATCATAGAACAAAGTGTCATCAAGAAACTGGAAAGGAAAATGACTCAACCTCATTCTCTTCATCTTGCACGGGAGAGATAGGATCTTGGAGATCTTCATCGGATGGAGGAGCAGTTACCAGTGCTTCATTCTCGCAAATCACTTGGTTACTAGTGCTTCATCCTCACAAATCACTTTTCTAGTTAAATCTTTACTGCATTCTATTGAATCATGGAATCTTGCTCCTCTTCAAGGGGTTAACAATTTTCTTCATAAATTTATCCTTCTATATCATAGGTTTCTTGATATTGAGTATGGTACACATCCCTGAGATATTCCACAATCTCAATGGTGAATCCTTTGTCCTCTAGGGATACTACGAGATTCTTAAGGGCATATTCATATGCCAGGCATTATGGTTTCACAAACTCAATAAACCTACTAATGAGGTCTAGGAAAGATGATATACCCCTATCTTCGCAACAAATCTTAAGCCAATCTTGCAAAAAAGATGACAGAGAAAGTATGAACAATTTTACCAGAACATCCTCCCCTCCCAATTCTATCTCACTTATATACTTCAAGAATTCTACAATGTGAATAATTGGGAGGCCTCCAAATCTTGGAGAGTTGTTTAACCATTTTGTATCAAAATAATGTGGGTATCCTTGAAAACTTTTGAAATCAATAGTCGGATACACTTGTTCCCAGGGTGTCATGATCCCATAACTTGGAAATATCATAGAATTGAGAGTAAGGTGGCACCTTGGAGAAGGTTAGTGGAGTCGTCAGATATCCTCTTAAGGATTATCAAAGGGATGAGGGAATCACCCTTAGTGGATTCGTCAGGTAAGCTTTGTAAAAATAAGGCATTTGGATAAAGGCTTATCGAAAAAATTTCGTCTTGAGGAATATTGACTTAGTGTTCCCCGACAACGGCGCCAAAATGTTATCGCACAATTTGTACTTGCCCCAAAATCCCAAGTAAAGTGGGTACAAAATTGGTGTAACTAGGAATAACCTATCATTGTCAACTTAACAGAAAATCCCTTTCTATTTATGAGTATGTTTAAGGTACCCTAGGGGAGACGTCCCCGGTGACCTGGGGGGTTTGAGAAGGCTAAGGAAAATAGTCACAAGGAAACCCTTCCCCTCTCACAGATCACTCTAATCAGAGGTTTCTTTTATGTCATAAGGATGAATTAAATGAATAATATTGTGTACTTGCCTAGAACAAGAAAACAAGGCAAAGAGGGCACTTTCCAAGTACCAGATGATTGTTAGTACTTCATAAGACAATAAACCTATGATAAAATAAGCTAGCTAATTATGAATTTGCAGCAATGCATCATTTTATAACAACAATTAATATCTTATAACAACCACAATATTCAAGTCTTGAAATTGCTTGAATAAGACAATAAAAAATGACTTTAACTAGGCAAATTGATAGTAAATTGTCACAAGAAAAATTGGCAATGATAGGCTAGCTTTTAATGTCACTTTTGCAGAGACTTTGTTGCAGTTAGATGGATGTAGCTATATTTTTCAACAACAACAAGTTTAAATGGTGAAAAGTGCAAGAAAACCATACACAAAACTAGCACTTACCTAGTAGATTCACTAGCAGATGTCACAGTTGAATTTTGATTGGTTCTAGTGTGAGTTATGTAGGTAAATGTGCCAAATTAATGTAAGTTTGTATGGTTGTAGCAATGTTTTTATATAGAAGCAAGTTAGCTTAGGAGTTATGCTAATTTAGGGTTAGAAAAAGTTAGTAAAGAATTCAAGGATAAGAGTATAAGTGTTTGTTTGCTCAGTCACCACTTGTAAGAGGTAGTCTAGTGCCTTTCTAGGGTAAATGGAGTCACTAAAGGCTACAAAAAATATTAAAGGAAATATAGCAACAATAATAATATATTAAAGGAATGGAGAGGACAAGAGAGGTGTTGGTATCCCAAGGCCTCAAAAAATCCACTCCAAGAGAAAATTTGCTAGAAAGTAACAAGGGTTGGGCCTTAGCGATTTCCTCTTTCCTTGAACAAAATGTAATAAATTATGCAATAGGGCAATGGAAGTAGGGTTACTAAAGTGCTACAATGGTAGGGCTCTAGTATCTACTTCAAATTAGGTGTCTTTCAAGATATTTTAACACATGGAATATTATAGGGAAAAAGATAATAGCTTGTGTCATTGCCCTAGCATTTCAGGCTAGCAATTTCATAATCTTAGACATGAAACAAGTAAAAAATAACCATAGCATTCATTCACAATAAAGAAATTCAGAATTTCCACTTATTTCACCAAGAATAATAGAGCAAATCACCCTAGTTGAATTTCCTCCATAGGAAAATAGCCAAAATGCACCAAAACATTGTCTCCTTCAAGAAGTGTGCATCACTAGTTTCAGCCAATAACACTTAAGGGAGGCCAAATTTCAGACCTCTACTTGAGTGATGAATGATTCATAAAAAAAATACAAGAGATTTATCTCTTATTTATACAATGGCAATGACCTTTAATTGTCTTTTAGGTCACAAAAGGGCGACATGGCTAGTTTACATCAAAAATCCAAGTTTTACATAAAATCAACAATTTAAAACCCTAATTTGTCTTTAGGGATGACGACATACCCCTCTTAGGGTGACAATAGGCCCCATCATGGAAGGCTAGGCCTAAAAAGTGAAACGTTAGGCCTCAGAAGCTGTCACATGTGGTAACCAAGTTGTCCTCATGCCAAAACCCTAACTGGATGATGTCAAGGCTCAATATGATGACGTCAGGGGCCTTCAAGGGCCAACGTCATGGTGGAAGGGAAATACCCCCCGGAGTCTAGGCCTGCTAGAGTGTCTCAGAGGAAACATTCTTATTCTTTCCTGGTGCCATCCTTTGGTGTCTCTCTACCCCTGACTGGGATCACACCATCCATCTGGTGGGATTTTATCCCCATGGAGGTCCGAGCTACTCGTCTCCCCATATGTACTTGTCCACCGGGCATGGCCCTGCAGCAACAAGAAGTACGCCCTCCATGGGCTCATAAGTCACAGGGGATCATAGCAATGTCAATCACGTCCAATAATCAAATTACCCAAACATGTGCATCAAACCCCCCTTTACCCAGACAAATGCTCAAAGGCGTTATGCAGTTTAACAAGCCAGGTTTGGAGAGGGTCTCAAGATGTCCTATTGGGCTAATCCTCCTCAAGTTTGGGGTGTTTTTCAGGTGAATACTAATCTATGTCATGTGAGTGTATGACATGGTGTAGGGGATGTTTGGGCAAGGGGTGCAGTGATAACAGGGAAATGTAGGTCTTGTATGTGGGTGCCTCTGTAGAGGGTGAGTTGCACCTTGCCATGGATGTACTTGTTTCCTAGCCCATTCAATGCCTTTTATTCTTTGTCTTATTGGTTTTTCTTTTCAAGAGAATAGTTGTTGGACACTGCCATGGCATGGTGACCAGTGGTGACAACATTACCCACAAGAACTTCACAGAAATGGGAAGGATGGCTCGTGATGAGACCCCATTTCTCTTGGCTATGCCACCAAGAGCCACTACCCTAGTTTGGTGACCAAATAGATGGTAGTGTCATACCGCTACATACCCATGGACCTAATAGGTCGGCTCATGATGAGACCTCCTATCCACCAACTAGATCTTGAGTTTTATTTTATTTTATGGGTCCCCTTTTCTTACTAAGAAGTTTTTTATTGCTTTCTCGGGAATCCCTGGGCAAAGCATCTCAAGGTTTCAATTTGGATTTTAACTTTTTCCAACTACTTATACCCTCTGGGCCTTTATCCCCTTCTTCCCACAAGGCAAGGTACAACCCTTACTAGTTTGGCAAACCCAATGCCCGAACCAAGGTAGGGGAATATGAGAGGGACAATGATGAAAAGTGATAAGTATGGAAGGAATGGACGATGACCTTTCATAGACCCACCTAGTGGCAACTCATCCCTAAGGGAACCAACTTACTAGGGAACTCTGTCACTCCCCAGGTATGAACCATTTAAAGAGCATAATTTCCAATCAAACGTTATGAAACAAAAGAGAGTTTAGAGCACATATTCAAATGCTCTGAAAATCAGAGTGACACATACCATGATACTCAGACTCATTACCTCATGGATCCAGACCCACTGCTACTTCAATATCGGGCCGATAGGATGGATGTTGTTGTTGTTGATAGATATGATGCATTGAAGAAAATATGGGCCCTTTGGGGCCAAGCTCAAGTCATATGGCTCTCGGTACTCCATGTCTAAGACCTTTGGGCCTCGAGACATAATCTCCTTAGTTATCTCTAGGATAGGGGATAACATGTTATAAATAAAAAATAAGTATAATAATTATGTTAAATGGGTCATAATAAGTACTTATATAAATAATAATAATAATAATAATAATAAGGTATAATAATTATTCTAAAGGGGTCATAATAAGTGTTGATATTATGGTGGTTGTGGGAGTTATTAACCTCCATATGTAACCTTTGACTAGAATAGAATATTCTGGAAGCAAGAGAAACCCTAAACAGATGTGTGAAAACCCTAGAAGACACGTTGGCTCGGCATAATATATAATATTAAGGTATTATCCTCGAGGAAGACAAGTTGGCCTCACAAGAAAAAGATAAACAAAAAATATAATTACTAGAAAGTCGGGTCGGCCCAGCCAGAAAAATGTCACTAGACATATTAATATAAATAGAGGACGTATTGGCTCATTTGTTCACTCACTCTCACTCAGGAAACCAGAAAATGTGCTCAAGTTTGGAGGAGGAGCAACAGCTGTAGTTGTACGGTTTTATCTTATTCAATTTTTCTGGTACTTTCTCTTGTGCGCTACCCTTGGAGAAAGTGCGCTCTCTTGGTTATTTATTGGTTATGGTGTGGCTTCCTGGAATCATTCTTTTTGCCAAAGGTTAAGGTGCTCAGGGGTGGCTTTGTGCCTATGATTGGGTGACAATAATGTACCATTGTCTATGGTTAAACGATCACATCAACATTATTCTAATAGATTATGGGCCCACATTACCTTTAGAACATTCTAACCATTGGAAGGTATATCGGGAGTTCCTTGTCAAGCTCGTTGTAGCACCAGTTGTAGTTGCAACTAGGGTTTTTGATATTGCAATTGCAACAAACCCTAAACCTAAATTCTTGGGCACTTTCAGTGAAGCATTGGACCTAATTTTGGGGTATTCTAGTGCTCCCTAGCCTAGTGCACCCTCTGGTGCCCTCAACTAGGAAAAAAGGTCAAGTTTGAGTTTTTGGGTCAAAGTAAAAGTTTGACTGGTCAAAGTTAAAGTCAAAGGTTGATTAGTCAAAGTCAAAGGTTGAATTTTGGTCAAAAATGATTTTTGTGGTCAAAGTTGAAATTTTAGGGTTTCTAGCTTGTTCTAATCATTGAACCTTTTTTATTCAGTTTCTAACCTTTTCTTGTCAAGATGGTGTCAAGTTTCAGATTAGAAGACAAGTTGAACGATACTACAAATTTCAAAGGTATGCACTTGTATATTCTTTTCAAGTTATATCATCCAGTAAAGCATGAGTGTATTTACAAGGGATGTACAAGAAACCTTGTCCAAGCAATGAATTCAGTACATTCAGAGGAACAAGCGCACCCTCCCTAGCAGTGAAGACTCCAGGTTTGATTATTTTAAAAAATGATATGTCTCTAGTTGTTATGGAATTATTATGATCTTATGTTACATCTTGATCTATTGAAGTTATGATCATTATACTAACCCCTTAATACTAGAGATACACTTGTTGATCTCCTCTCTAGGAGATATTCTTATTCTTATGTAAATGCTTATTGTTTACGAAATGAAGTTGATCTCCTTTAGGAGATGTTCTTGGTTACTATCCTAGACTCCAGGCAAGATATCTTCCATGGAGAATACCATGGAGATTTTTTTGTTCTTCTTTCTTATTTCGGGCAGGTCATAAGACATAAATCTGAGAGGGAGTCAGACTCAGAAGGAGTCAGTGATCAAGAATAAGCCAACATAGTTTCGTGACACTTTGCAGAATGCAAAGGGGCATGCAACAGACAGAAGCGTGGTCCGAGGATTCTCTCATATAGAGGGAGTTGATTTTAGAGTTTGAGATGAAGGATCTTGACAAGATTGGAAGCATGGCTAGAATCAGATGAGATCTTCAGTGAGGAGACTAAAGAGGTTTATCATGATGGACATGAAGTCCATGGCCACACCTATGATGAAACATCTGAGGAAGTTGTGTGACGAGATAGACATTTTCTTTGCAGAGAGCACCTTATGCCAGTATATGGTTGAGCCATGACCGTATTATTGGGTTACAACAAAACATGTTGGTACCTATGTTGTGCATATAGATATGATTGATCTCCGATGATGAAGTATGGTTGTTGTGATATACAGTTTTTGGATTGGAAGTGCAAAAGACAGAACTAGCACATGGGGTGCTACTTTAGCTTGGGATCGAGCAGGATTTCTAGACAAGCAGTGAATAAGATATCTATAGCACCTTGTCATGTATCATAGCCAGTGACGCAAGATATGAAGCAGGGTGTCTTTTCGAAGGATCTTGCAGAACTTCATCAGAGACATGGTGCAGGAAGGAGCAGTGAGGCTCCATCACATATCCACAAATGAGCAGATAGCTGACATTTGCACTAAGCCTCTGTCTGGGACAAGATTGGCAGGAATGCAAATGTTTCCCTGGGGGAGTGTTGATGATTGTAGCATCGTGTCGATATTCCAAGATTGATCAAATGGATCATGTCGGAATAGGCCCAGATGTAATCTTCGACGAACTGAAGAATCGAGTTGTTGTTAGATCTCCTATGTGTGAATTGCATTGAGCCTTGAAACTCTCACGAGTAGGTGAGTAGTTAACTCAGGAGTAGGTGAGTAGCCCCGATAAGCATCAGACCAACTCTATCTCTATAAGATTTGGATTGCAGACCAGGGGAGATAGGGAACATCTACATCCAGAGTAGATGTGCCCCGACGTAGTCTTCAACGAACTGAAGACTTGAGGTGCTTGAGGTGCAATTCCACGTGTTTGATAGCATCGAGTTGAATGCATTCACAGAGTGATCCTATGAGAGGATCAACATGAGGTTTTGTGGCTCTGATGTGATCATAATTCTTGTCACGGGACAAGAACGACCCGAGATGCTAGTGTTTGATAGCATCGAGTTAAATGCATTCACTAAGTGATCCTATGAGAGGATCAACTATGAAGTGAATGCGGCTCCGACGAGGTCATGATTCTTTTCATGGGACAAGAATGACCCAAGGTGCTAGACACATGGTGGTGGATATGGATCATCAATATAGCTAAATGAGGCTCATGGATATTGTGATATTGTCTATGACAGAAGAATACCAAGAACTAGTACGACGATATGTTTTGATGCCAAATTGCTACCAGATGATACTGATAGTGATGATGATACTCGTGACTTGATCTATGATGATGCTACATGTAGAATGGTCTACAAGACTATGTGAGTCTTTCCCATGCCATGTGAAGATGGATGGATGTGTTTGAGACCATTAATACCCCCCTAGCTAAGAGGGAGTATTGATATAATGGTAGTTGCGGGAGGTATTAACCTCTATATGCACCCTTTGACTACAATAGAATATTCCAGAAGCAAGAGAAACCCTAAACATATGTGTGAAAACCCTAGAAGACATATCGACTTAGCGAAATATATAATATTAAGGTATTATCCTCCAGGAAGACAAGTTGGTCTCACGGGACAAACATAAACAAAAAATATAATTACCAGAAAGTCAGGTTGGCCCAATCAAAAAAGTCATTGGATAGATTAATATAAATAGAGGACGTCTTAGCTCATTTGTTCACTCACTCTCACTTAGGAAACTAGAAACAGTGTGCAAGTTTGGAGGAGGAGCAACAACAATTTTATCTTGTTCAGTGTTTCTGGTACTTTCTCTTGTGCGCTACCCTTGGAGAAAGTGTGCTCTCTTGGTTATCTGTTGGTTCTGGTGTGGCTTCCTGGAATCATTCTTTTTGTCAAAGGTTAAGGTGCTTGGGGGTGGCTTTGTGCCTATGGTTGGGTGGCAATGGTGTAGCATTTTTTGTGGTTAAACGAGCACATCAACATTATTCTAACAATAAGTACTTATATAAATAAATAAAATAATAATAAAGTATTATAATTATCCTAAAGGGTCATAATAAGTACTTATTATGGATGTTTAGATAATAAAAGAAAATGGTAAAATAAGTAACAACAATTGATAGAGAAACCCTAAAATATAATAAAGAATTAAATAATAGATCCTACAGATTATAAAGCATGACTTATGTGGGTCAAATTTGGGAAAAAATATTTTTGGACATTTAGGAAAGTCATGCATGAGTCCGGGCAGGTTCAAATCTCCTTGAGAAATCCATGCAAGGACGTGTTTCTGATTACCAGCCATATTGGGGTTTCCTCTAGTGTCCTCTTCGGATTTAGAGTCAGATTTCGAACCAGAGGTGGAAGGGGTGGATCCTAGAGGAGTAGAGGGGATTTGGTCTAAGGGTTGGGGCATTTCCTGCAAGGTGAACTCCACCAAATCCTCAATAGAGTCGACAAGAACGATGGACTAGGTAACAGGTCGATGAGTAGCTCTCCTCCTGGGTAGTGCAGAGACTATAGGAAAATGGCCAATATGTTTTAGCAAGGGAATGGTTTAATTGTGTTTCGTTAACCTCAATGCGATGAACAACGTACATTGTTTACGTTGAATGTTTAGGGCTTCCAATAACTGGACTATTAAGCGCAGGGGAAGCATCTACGTAGGGAATCTCTAAATATTGATTATCTCCAATTGTAGGAAAGAAATGAGACTAAGTCTCGAGGTGGGTATTATCGGGAGTTTGGCTACACTAAGATCGAATATTCATACTAGCCATAACTGGACTATCAAGCGCAGGGGAAGCGCCTATGTAGGGAATATCTAAATCATAATGATATCCAGTTGTAGGAAAGAAATGAGACTAAGTCTCGAGGTGGGTATTATTGGGAGTTTGGCTACAAGAAGATCGAATATACGTACTAGCCATACAACTTTGGTTGTCCTTCTAGCGCCAAAATTTGTTGACATGGATGAAATTCCCTTCAACAAACAAGAAATCTCCCTAGTATGAGGTCCCAATTAGACTTCACACCATTTGGAGTAGGAGTCCCATCCAGATTCTGGCCCAGCTGCCATTACTGACATGAGGGTTGAATGAATGGTTGATGGGATGAGGGAATACAAATGTATGCAGATGCAACCTATGCAAGATGCAAAAGAAATGAATCTACTATATCCTATCCTAGCTAGGAGTAACAAATATAACAAATAAACAGGTAAGAATGCCAACAATCCCTACATATAATCCTTTACTCAGATAGTTGTTAAAAGGAAAAAGACTATTAGTGCATACATACATAAACAAATACATGCAAAGAAAAGTGTGTTGCATTAACTCATTTATGCCTACTCATTTATCATCTCGAGAACATTAATAAAAGAGAGCACACACACTGTAAAAGGACATGCATTCGCACAAGAAAAGTCTATTCATGAAAAACATAATCTTACATCATTTCGTACTAGCTAGACATTAGTTGGAAATAATTCACAACCAAATAGCTTTCAGAAATTTGTGTTTCTCTCTCTCAAAATGGCCCTGAGGGATTCTCACTATTCCTTTCAGAAAAATAGTTCTCAAAAACTTACAGAGTTGAAGAGCCCTTTCAAAATGGGTGCTCTTTGGTTTATATAGCTCATCTTGGTAACCACTTCTTGTGACTTCTTGAATTACCAAGAAGTAATTACAAGACTCTCCATTTTCCCTATTTATATTCTCTTATAATTTATAGAAAGGAAAAAAGAAATCATGAGATATACAAATTTGGATTTTATTCTATGTTTTTTCCTTTGTCTTTGTCCCTAATGTAGGCATCCCATGCTTCATGATATCCTGAAATAAATAAATAAATAAATCAGCAATACAACGGGGACTCTAGGGTGACCTCATGAGCTACTGAGTTTTGAGAGAATATCTTCATGCCCCTTCTCAAAATAGCCATGAAACCTTATCATATTTTGAGTTCCGATTGGCCTTACGAGATTATCATCCATCAAGGCACTGATTATTCTGAGTGGGGTCTTGGAAGCCATTTCCCTAGTATGCATGTTCTCTTCTAACTCTACATATACTTGTTCATTTGATTTTAGTTGGCCTAAATCTCCAATTCAAGGAAGATGACTTTTTATGGCCAGGATGATGGCTTCTTTTTGGTGTTTAGTACAATCCCAAGTGAATTTCTCAACTCCCTTTCTAACTTTTCCCTTGCTTATTCACAGTTATCAAGGGAAACATAGTTTAGCTCAGCCTCCCAGTTGGTCATCTGTGGTAAGTCCTCCAGGGAATTTGGATGTATATTTCCCATTGCTTCATCTCATCTAGGCCCGCTCGGATTCCAATGAATTCAATATTCTTGGTTTGAGCCTTGTCTAGTTGCACCATGAATTGAGCAACATTTTTCTAGAAGCTTTGCATTCCAACATACATTTCCTTAGTCAAGTTGTGGAGTTCTTTTCTTACTACTTCAACACATGTTTTGAACTCCTTGACACCAGCTCGATCGCCTTTGTAATACTACACTTTTTCCTCCATTGTTATTATTCTTTCTTCATACTCCTCTATTTCTTGCATCATGTTCCTTAAGTTTTTTCTGATGCTTGTGTGAAGGCAACACCCACTAAATCAATAAACATAGAGTCATATTTAATATATTATAATATTGTTGTCTCCATCGTTATTGATAATGGGGCTACTCCAGACACTAGTATTTTTTTTATTTTCTATTGGATAATCTTTCCCGACTCTTTGTCCAATCTAAAGGAGTACATGTTGGCTACCTTTCAATCCTTTGATGGTGTGTAAGCCCCTAGCCGCAACTCTCCTAAGGGGGAGTGTGCTTCGGTTAGGGGATATCTGATGATGATCCTGGGATGTCAATATCCATAGAATCTGAGATTTTCTTCTCTATAAGTTTCCTCTACATCTCTTCTTCCTCTCTTCTCCTTTTTGCTACTTGTTGAGTTGCAGCTTCTCCTTCTGCCCTTTTCCTTTTTACTTATGTTTTTGTTGCTTCTTATTTTCTCTATAGTTCTTCCTCTTCTTTCATCTTATGTTATTCTTTTGTTGCTACTATTGTTACCTTGATCATCATTGCTTTTGCTATTGTTTTGCATCTTCTTTCTTCTGTTCGGCCTCAGTTTTTAGTCTGTTTTCTTCCTTTAACTTCCTTTTTCCTTCCTCTTTTGTAGCTCTATCTTTTCGTTCATCTTGTACTCTACCTCTATGTTAGGAGATACTCCCCCCTAGAGATTACATCATTGTAAGTCCTCTCCCTTTGATGGATTGTTTCATTCTCAAATACTTTTGACTCATAGCTTTACCTGTACTTGCAGTTGTGGCAATATGTACAAACGACTTTTCGAGGGTCATGACGACAGAATCTCTCCTCACCGAAGTGAAGAGTTTAAGGTGTCCACTTCTTCTTGTGCTTCCTTAATATCCTTGAAAGAGTAGGAACCAAGCCAGAGCAGTAGAGGTAGCCACATTAGTTTCTTGTCCATATTTATAGTCGCACCTACCCCATGTATCACAATTTGATAGGATATCTCCTGCAATACCAATATGTTAGGGACAGATTTAGGAAGTATGTGTGGGGATTTCATGGCACCATAACATCTGATATGTCATTTTCGAGCATGTACCGATCCTCGATTCTTCCTACAATGGCCTGAGATTTATCTGACATACAGGGCACGGGTGAGTAAAATAGTAGTTGATGAAGAAAATTGAGGTACTATGAGGCTGCCAACTAAGGTCTGTCTTTGACCTTGAGATTGGATCTAAGTTTCAATCTCCAAAATTGTCCTTTGTTGTTTTTAGGACAACAAACAGTTTAGTGACTTTATGCCCATAGTTTTTGTGGTTAAGTGTTATTTGAGGTGCCCTTGCAAGTGTTTTCGTAACCCAATGTTAGCACATGCAATATAACTCAAAAAACGCAACACTCCTCTACTCTTTACAACACAAATAAGTTGATCTACACTCTAAGCATGCATGAAAATAGGACACATATATTTTTGGTCAACATGACCTTGGATAAAACCCCCCCGAGGAAAACCAGTTTGGAATGGAAGTATATATAAGTGGTGTCTAAAGCATGAGATACAACAAGAAATACAGTATGATGGAATTTGTATGCAAAGGAAGCTCCTCTCGAGACTTGCCAAAGGAACCAAGAAGAAATGCGCCCAAGCTTATTGCGCCTCTTCCTCCTTTTTGCAAAACCCACTCAAGTGATGCGCCCAAGATTAGTGCGCCTCTTCCTCCTTGTTGCAAAACCCACTCAAGTGATGCACCCTTGACCCTAGTTTCTCTGAAGAAGAATCCCTTGCACAAAAATGTGCTCTCATGTGCTACCTCTCCACTGAAACAAACATATTTGCAATCCCTCAAGTCTAGCTCCTACCTATTAGGGGTGTGCCCTAGTCCTATAGTGCTCCCTCCTCCAAGAAATACTAATCACCACTAAATAATAGAGTCACAAGCTCCCATAGCTCCTCCATGAATAGAAACGCCCACACTGCCCTCTTCCAATGCTTCCAACCTCATCCTCATGCTTCCTCTCAAACTCTCCAAGTGAGCAAATGAATGAATGGGCCTCTCTTGGCCCCTTGCGCCCTCCTCGAGCAATCCATAAGGAAACCTAAATGGGAATGGATAAGATCATCCCAAGCCATCCCTAAGCAATGGTTGAGATCATCCCATACTAATCTCAACTCAATACCCACTTTGGGTTAAGTTCCCTAAGTTCACTGTATGTCTCATAATTCACCCACAAAGTGAATTAATAGTCACTTTAAGATAAAATGGCTAAATTTCACTTTTGACTTAAATATCCTAAGTCAAAGTGAAATTAGACATAAAGTACAAGGTACAAAGGTACCAACATCTCCCTATTGTGTTTAGAGGCTCAAAACCACAAAGGAACCACTTCCTGAGGTACACCAAAACTCAACACTACCTCTTATCGAGGAAAGTGTTTCTCACCAATCAATCTTGTCCCAGTTGTGGACTTCCTTGCCTCCTAGCAAGGCCTAGGTGAGTATGGTGTACCCTCTCATCAAAGTGGCCCATGTCTCTGATCTGCTCAACATGTCCTGACACTGATCTGCTCAACCTGTCCTGACATTGATCTTCCGACCTACCTGATCTCTAGATGGAAGTCCATCTCCACCTACATGAGATCACCTAGATCTTGGCATCTCACTAAATATCTCTCCCTCAACATCTCACCAAAGGTCTCTAGGTCTTGGCATCTCACCAAGATCCTCTCCTTGGTCTCTCACCAAATTCATATAATCATGGCATGCAATATGAGTCACATCTCTTGGTATTTCACCAAGAGTCTTTAGGTCTTGGCATCTCACCAAGATCCTCAACCTTGGTCTCTCACTAAGGATTTCTACCTCCTGGAATCTCGCCAACGG
>JASDQU010103865.1:96705-107143 GCA_032191745.1 Picea mariana | reverse complement strand
AAAGGAACCACTTCCTGAGGTACAACAAAACTCAACATTACCTCTTATCAAGGAAAGTGTTTCTCACCAATCAATCTCGTCCCAGTTGTGGACTTCCTTGCCTCCTAGCAAGGCCTAGGTGAGTATGGTTGTGCCCTCTCATCAAAGTGGCCCATGTCTCTGATCTACTCGACCTGTCCTGACACTAATCTGCTCAACCTTTCCTGACATTGATCTTTCGACCTACCTGATCTCTAGATGGAAGTCCATCTCCACCTACATGAGATCACCCAGATCTTGGCATCTCACTAAATATCTCTCCCTCAACATCTCACCAAAGGTCTCTAGGTCTTTGCATCTCACCAAGATCCTCTCCTTGGTCTCTCACCAAATTCATATAATCATGGCATGCAATATGAGTCACATCTCTTGGTATTTCACCAAGAGTCTTTAGGTCTTGGCATCTCACCAAGATCCTCAACCTTGGTCTCTCACTAAGGATTTCTACCTCYTGGAATCTCGCCAACGGTCACTACTCTTGGAATCTCACCAAGAGTCACTCTCTTGGCATCTCACCAAGAGTCTCTCCCTCTTGGCATCTCACCAAGAGTATTTGGATCTTGGAATCTCACCAAGATCCTCAACTTGGCCTCTCACCAAGTGACTTCCACCTAAAATGGATCCTGAACCTAATATGCTCGTCTCCACAGCCAAGTGAGGCTCAAGCCTCTGTGGTGCCCTACTCTTCCTCCTGATCAATCTTTGATTCTCTAAATCCCCTGCACCAATCCTCTGTCTCAACAAATATGAAACTAAAGTTGTCCTAGGTGGACTAGTAACCCCTGAAGATGGTGTCCTCGAAAACTGAGTATGAGCTCCCTCTGAATCAATACTTTAAGTCAATAGGTCCTCCTCAACTCTATCTCCCCATCTGCCACTGGATGGTGTATCAACTGACAAAAGCACACTCCCTCGCAAACTAAGCAGCGAACTCATCCTCCTCTACAGTCCCTGCAGTGCCATTGTGCCGCTTCTTCTTCTTCCTCTTGTGACATTGTCCAGCATAGTGCCCCATCTCACCAAAAGCAAAGCATCTCACTTTGCTTATGTCCTTCTTCTACCCACTTCCACTCTCCTGTGGTTGGGTCCCTCCCTTGGGACCTTGTCTTGCGCCCTCTTTGATCTTCTTCTTTCCCTTTAACCAAAGAGCAAGATCCTCATCCCCCCAAGCGCATGTTGTAGTTCTAAATACCCAAAGTTGCACCTTAACTCCTCCTGTACGAAATCGTCCCAAAGTCTCTCCCAAGTAGGCATGACCTCCTGAGCAACAATGCCTCGTACAAATTAACCCCAAGGTTTGAAAAAGTTGTTCAAAGTTGTCCTCACCATGAATTATGGATCTACAATCTCTCTGACCGCTGCTAAATCATCTCTAATATGAGTGAATATGCGTAGGTATGATGTGACTATCTCGAAATCGAGCATCTGAATGCTCCTAAGCTTGTCCTGCAGAACCATCTTCCAGTTCTGGTTTGGACTCTGGTAAAGATTTCACAAGGATGCACATATCTCAAATGCATGGTCTTTACTAGTCAGATGAGGTATGATGTGGTCCCTTACCGCATCACAAATAGTCCTCTTTGCCTTAGTGTTTTTCTTCCTGAAATCTGCATCCAATAATGGTGAAGGAGCAGGTGCAGGAGGAATCACCACACGATCTTGAACTATATCCCATAGTTTAAGATCCTCCAAGACAAATGTGATCATGGTCTTCCAAGGGGACCAGTTGCTAGCTCCGTCTAACCTATCCTTCGTCCTCATCTGGGACACCGACATGGTTGTCCACTAAAGCTCACATTGAAGCTCACACTGATGCAAAAACTGCAAAAGAACTCAACATCACCACTTGACACACAAGCGGAAGTAAGGCTTTCCAAATGTGTCCACAAAAACAACCCTCCAACTGTCCAACAAATCTTCCCACAAGCTATCAAAAAAACTCTACCAACAAGCTGTCACAAAGTTGCCCACAAGATGCTCTAGAAATCATCAAGTGTTCGTCAACAAGGCACTGATAACATAAAGAAAACTGAGGTACTATGAGGCTGCCAACTAAGGTTTGTCTGTGACCTTGAGATTGGCTCTAAGTTTCATCTCCAAAACTGTCCTTTGTTGTTTTTAGGACAACAAACAGTTTAGTAACTTTTTGCCCATAGTTTTTGTGGTTAAGTGTTATTTGAGGTGCCCTTGCAAGTGTTTTCGTAACCCAATGTTAGCACATGCAATATAACTCAAAAAACGCAACACTCCTCTACTCTTTACAACACAAATAAGTTGATCTACACTCTAAGCATGCATGAAAATAGGACACATATATTTTTGGTCAACATGACCTTGGATAAAACCCCCCCGAGGAAAACCAGTTTGGAATGGAAGTATATATAAGTGGTGTCTAAAGCATGAGATACAACAAGAAATACAGTATGATGGAATTTGTATGCAAAGGAAGCTCCTCTCGAGACTTGCCAAAGGAACCAAGAAGAAATGCGCCCAAGCTTATTGCGCCTCTTCCTCCTTTTTGCAAAACCCACTCAAGTGATGCGCCCAAGATTAGTGCGCCTCTTCCTCCTTGTTGCAAAACCCACTCAAGTGATGCACCCTTGACCCTAGTTTCTCTGAAGAAGAATCCCTTGCACAAAAATGTGCTCTCATGTGCTACCTCTCCACTGAAACAAACATATTTGCAATCCCTCAAGTCTAGCTCCTACCTATTAGGGGTGTGCCCTAGTCCTATAGTGCTCCCTCCTCCAAGAAATACTAATCACCACTAAATAATAGAGTCACAAGCTCCCATAGCTCCTCCATGAATAGAAACGCCCACACTGCCCTCTTCCAATGCTTCCAACCTCATCCTCATGCTTCCTCTCAAACTCTCCAAGTGAGCAAATGAATGAATGGGCCTCTCTTGGCCCCTTGCGCCCTCCTCGAGCAATCCATAAGGAAACCTAAATGGGAATGGATAAGATCATCCCAAGCCATCCCTAAGCAATGGTTGAGATCATCCCATACTAATCTCAACTCAATACCCACTTTGGGTTAAGTTCCCTAAGTTCACTGTATGTCTCATAATTCACCCACAAAGTGAATTAATAGTCACTTTAAGATAAAATGGCTAAATTTCACTTTTGACTTAAATATCCTAAGTCAAAGTGAAATTAGACATAAAGTACAAGGTACAAAGGTACCAACATCTCCCTATTGTGTTTAGAGGCTCAAAACCACAAAGGAACCACTTCCTGAGGTACACCAAAACTCAACACTACCTCTTATCGAGGAAAGTGTTTCTCACCAATCAATCTTGTCCCAGTTGTGGACTTCCTTGCCTCCTAGCAAGGCCTAGGTGAGTATGGTGTACCCTCTCATCAAAGTGGCCCATGTCTCTGATCTGCTCAACATGTCCTGACACTGATCTGCTCAACCTGTCCTGACATTGATCTTCCGACCTACCTGATCTCTAGATGGAAGTCCATCTCCACCTACATGAGATCACCTAGATCTTGGCATCTCACTAAATATCTCTCCCTCAACATCTCACCAAAGGTCTCTAGGTCTTGGCATCTCACCAAGATCCTCTCCTTGGTCTCTCACCAAATTCATATAATCATGGCATGCAATATGAGTCACATCTCTTGGTATTTCACCAAGAGTCTTTAGGTCTTGGCATCTCACCAAGATCCTCAACCTTGGTCTCTCACTAAGGATTTCTACCTCCTGGAATCTCGCCAACGGTCACTACTCTTGGAATCTCACCAAGAGTCACTCTCTTGGCATCTCACCAAGAGTCTCTCCCTCTTGGCATCTCACCAAGAGTATCTGGATCTTGGAATCTCACCAAGATCCTCAACTTGGCCTCTCACCAAGTGACTTCCACCTGAAGTGGATCCTGAACCTAATATGCCGGTCTCCATAGCCAAGTGAGGCTCAAGCCTCTGTGGTGCCATGCTCCTCCTCCTGATCAATCTTTGATGTGCTCTAAATCCCCTGCACCAATCCTCTGTCTCAACAAATATGAAACTAAAGTTGTCCCAGGTGGACCAGTCACCCCTGAAGATGGTGTCCTCAAAAATTGAGTATGAGCTCCCTCCGAATCAATACTTTAAGTCAATAGGTCCTCCTCAACTCTATCTCCCCATCTGCCATTGGGTGGTGTATCAACTGACAAAAGCACACTCCCTCGCAAACTGAGTAGCGAACTCATCCTCCTCTACTGTCGCTGCAGTGTCATCGTGCTACTTCTTCTTCTTCCTCTTGTGATATGGTCCAGCATAGTGCCCCATCTCACCACAAGCAAAGCATCTCACTTTGCTTATGTCCTTCTTCTACCCACTTCCACTCTCCTGTGGTTGGGTCCCTCCCTTGGGACCTTGTTTCACGCCCTCTCTGATCTTCTTCTTTCCCTTTAACCAAAGAGCAAGATCCTCATCCCCCAAAGCGTATGTTGTAGTTCTAAATACCCAGAGCTGCACCTTAACTCCTCCTGTATGAAATCGTCCCAAAGTCTCTCCCAAGTAGGCATGACCTCCCGAGCAACAATTCCTCGTACAAATGAACCCCAAGGTTTGGAAAAGTTGTTCAAAGTTGTCCTCACCATGAATTATGGATCTACAATCTCTCTGACCATTGCTAAATCATCTCTAATCTAAGTGAATCTGCGTAGGTATGATGTGACTATCTCAAAATCGAGCATCTGAATGCTCCTGAGCTTGTCCTGCAGAACCATCTTCCAGTTCTGGTTTGGACTCTGGTAAAGATTTCACAAGGATGCACATATCTCAAATGCATAGTCTTTACTAGTCAGATGAGGTATGATGTGATCTCTTACCGCATCACAAATAGTCATCTTCGCCTTGGTGTTTTTCTTCCTGAAATCTGCATCCAATAATGGTGAAGGAGCAGGTGCAGGAGGAATCGCCACACGAGCTTGAACTATATCCCATAGTTTAAGATCCTCCAAGACAAATGTGATCATGGTCTTCCAAGGGGACCAGTTGCTAGCTCCATCTAACCTATCCTTCGTCCTCATCTGGGACACCAACATGGTTGTCCACAAAAGCTCACATTGAAGCTCACATTGATGCAAAAACTGCACAAAAACTCAACATCACCACTTGACACACAAGCGGAAGTAAGGCTTTCCAAATGTGTCCACAAAAAAAACCCTCCAACTGTCCAACAAATCTTCCCACAAGCTGTCAAAAAAACTCTGCCAACAAGTTGTCCAAAATCTGCCAACAAGTTGTCACAAAGTTGCCCACAAGATGCTCTAGAAATCAACAAGTGTTCGTCAACAAGGCACTGATACCATGAAGAAAACTGAGGTACTATGAGGCTGCCAACTAAGGTCTGTCTTTGACCTTGAGATTGGCTCTAAGTTTCATCTCCAAAACTATCCTTTGTTGTTTTTAGGACAACAAACAGTTTAGTAACTTTTTGCCCATAGTTTTTGTGGTTAAGTGTTATTTGAGGTGCCCTTGCAAGTGTTTTCGTAACCCAATGTTAGCACATGCAATATAACTCAAAACAAGTAACACTCCTCTACTCTTTACAACACAAATAAGTTGATCTACACTCTAAGCATGCATGAAAATAGGACACAAGTATTTTTGGTCAACATGACCCTAGATAAACACCCCCCCGGGGGAAAACCAATTTGGAATGGAAGTATATATAAGTGGTGTCTAAAGCATGAGATGCAACAAGAAATACAATATGATGGAACATGTATACAAAACAAACTCCTCTCGAGACTTACCAAAGGAACCAAGAACAAATGTGCCCAATCTTAGTGTGTGTCTTCCTCCTTGTTGCCAAACCCACTCAAGTGATGCGCCCTTGACCCTGGTTGCTTTGAAGAAGAATCCCTTGCACACAAATGTGCTCTTGTGTGCTACCTCTCCATTGAAACAAACAGATCTGCAATCCCTCAAATCTAGCTCCTACCTGCTAGGGGTGCGCCCTCCTCCTATAATGCACCCTCCTCCAAGTAATATTGATCACCACAAAATAATAGGGTCTCAAACTCCCATATCTCCTCCATGAATAGAAGTGCCCAAGTTGTCCTCTTCCAATGCTTCCAACCTCATCCTCATGCTCCCTCTCAAACTCTCCAAGTGAGCAAATGAATAAATGAGCCTCTCTTGGCCCCTTGCACCCTCCTTGAGCAATCCATAAGGAAACCTAAATGGGGATGGCTAGGATAATCCCAAGCCATCCCTAATCAATGGTTGAGATCGTCCCACAATAATATCAACTCAAAATCCACTTTGGGTTAAGTTCCAACTTCCCTAAGTTCACTATATGTCTAATAATTCACCCACAAAGTGAATTAATAGTCACTTTAGGCTAAAATGACCAAATTTCACTTTTGACTTAAATCTCCTAAGTCAAAGTGAAATTAGACATAAAGTACAAGGTACAAAGGTACCAACATCTCCCTCTTGTTGTTAGAGGCTCAAAACCACAAGGGAACCACTTCCCAAGGTACACCAAAACTCAACGATTGAAATAAGGGAATAAGGATTTTTTCACAAATCTTATTATACTCAATACGATATTTATGCTCCCAAAGGACCTGCAATAGACATGGATGGGAAGTTTAGTTGTCTGCCATGCCGAACCCATCTCCGAGCATGCATGAACCAAGCACATCACATCCAATAGATATTAAGCCATGTGAAAAATGGGATATTTCCCAGGGGTCATGTGCTTTGCGACATAAATGGCTTGTGCGAATGTTAAAGACAGAATCTCAGCCCAATTGAAGGAGTATCTAGAAGTGGTGACATAGTGTATGAAGGGTACCCATGATAATTTAAACTTTTGTGCATCCGACTTTCCATAAAGTCTGCATATCGTGGCCACCATGTATTGGTATGGCAGTTTGAGTAAATTCGTAGGGTAGTCTTCTAAAGTATCGGTCTTGAATTTTTTATTCGGTGCCCATAAATTTTTCATGAGGTCCCTAGGTTCATGAGGGAACTCCTTTACTAGTTCATCATCCAATGTCAACTCTCCTTTAGCCAATTGATAGAATGCAATAATTACCAAAGGATGAAAAGATGCAACCGGTTTTCCCTGTTCATTAATGATCAATCTATCCTCTATGTTAGTGTGCTTAATGATCCAAGAGATGGCTTCTACACAAGGAAAAATTGTTGCGTGAGCTGCTATCCTGTGCAGCCTATATTTTTTGATAGCTTTGTATACTTTAAGGTCGGGATCTTCCTCAAGAAACTAGGGAAAAGTCTGGTTATTGAACGTTTGATAGACTTCTCCCCATTTGAAAGATGTGTCTTTATCGACGAAACATTGTGTATCATTATAAACCAAACCAAGAGTGTCAATCTCGGCTTCTTCTACTTCTCTGTTGGATGAGACCTCATCAACAAGGGTCTTATCAGGTTTCTCGACCTTTCCTTTGGGTGGAGACATGATTGAATGCAAAACATATGTTATGTCACAACAAACAAGTTTTGTCATTAGATCATGTAAAATTGGGAAATAAACATGAAGAATATCAAGGAATTCATTTATTTCATAATCTTGAGATCTAGAGATCATTGGGTTGAGAGGCATTGTGGTAGGAGTTCTGGGAAGGGAAAGAGTTGATCGCTTCATCACAAAACAACTATTGTTATTTGAAGGGTGGGACCAAAAAAGTGCGGTGGAGCAATGTCCTAGCCGCATGCCCTTGTCCTGTCACCACTATTGATCGAAGAGTTTGTGGGTTGCTTCCAATCTTTGTTGTGCCTTAACCTTCCATTACTATATGGTTCAAAGCTTCGCATGTGCAATGGTTTCATAGCTTCCACACTATGATTAATTTGAAAAATGGGATGCGGGGTATGCCAACGGACATGGCGGGGGGAGGGAATGACAAGATTTATAACGATAGACGATGCCCCTTTCCACATGTGTAGTTGTAACTGATCTTTTCAAACTATTAACGACGTGAGTCTTTAGAGCAGTTGTCAGTAACCCTAATAGGATAACCTTGGGGCTAAATTAGAAGTTAGTTTGATTTACTTTTGGGTGGGTGAGATCTCATCTTTGTGATGATTGAGCGAATGAAGTTGGTGGTCTTGGAATGGAATGGGACGAGGTCGGTTCTCATTTGAATAAAACCAAACCAAAAGAAAAGGGGTTGCGGAGATTGCACACCTGTCGATTCTCGTGCTAGTTGAGCCGAGGTGGGGTCTACATGAATGTGAAGTGGGGAGCCTCCTATTGCTTTGGAAGAATTGTGAACCAACACCAATCAATTATGTTGTAATGGAGGGAAAAAAACGATGTATGATAATGTAAATGGGTGCTTTGGGGTTTAAATGAAACCTTGAGCGTGAAAATCGAAAAGGAAGGTCGTATAGGTTACATCAGGTTACTCATGCCTGGGTTTGAGATTTGCGAGACCCACCACTATGTATCAGCATTAAAATGTTTTTTCATTGCCAGTGTATTGACGTGCAATTATAATCTCATGCCAGTACGAGAGGAAGGTTCGAACTATGTTTATGTTTGTGGAGGGAAGTTATTCGTCAACCGGTATTTCAACGAGGAATAATCATCTTGTGTCGATACAAGGGGAGGTCGATTTTCTTGCGTGTATTGACCAAGAGAAGTAATTTCTTGAATGGTTTATCGATCGAGGAAGAGTATTTTGCGGCGCTGTATCAGCCGAAGATATGGGTTTATAGTGGCAAGAAACTTCAAAAGGGGGGTCATATTTCCTTACTTGGAATAAATGGCTCGAGAGTCGAAATAAATTAATTAAGGGAGGTTGTTGTTGCTGGCACATCACCAAGATAAGGGGTCATAGACTTGCCTTAGCTTGCTATAGGATTCTTTGAGATTGCTATGGAAATCTTCCTTGTGTTGGATCTCTATCCTTCATTAAAGTGAGGGATTTACTTGCTTAGATGACAATGACAATTACTTTCATATGTTACAATTATCTTGCATTTTGTGAAGGCTTTGCACAAATACTAAATTGGTTGATAATAGGACTGTAAAACACCTCATTACTCTCAAATACAATAATTATTAAACATTTTATTTTCTTAAAATATTAAAAAAAATCTTGTAATAAAATAGAATAGACTTTGGCATTAAAATAAATTTTTTTATTTAATTATATCAAACATGATATTTCATACATAATTTAAGAAATTGAAAGTAATCAATCAAAATATTTGTTATATTTTTTAATTGGATTATATTAAACATTTACCTAAGTTTAACATAGTAAGCTAACTATAGAGCAATCTTCTCTCTTTTCGGGCAAAAACATGGGCTTGAATCCGACCAGATTTTCAAGGGTAGCCTGAGTTTGGCATGGACCAAAGTTACATGCATTTCAAAACCCTGCCCCAAGGGTTTTGCGCCATTTTAAACCAACCCAGATACTCAGAAAATCGATCAGACTTCTAGATCGACCAGAAATTTCAAACTGCATCATCGAAAAACATACTGGAAAAATAACTCGAGAGGAAATATTGCTCCCGAATTAACCCACTCCAAGTTTAACTAATCATTTCATACATAATTTAAGAAATTGAGAATAGTCAAATCACCATCCTCCTTTATTAGTTGTTGGACAAAATTAAGAAAATAGACCCAAAAAAAAATTAAAATTTACATCCAAATAAGCCAAAATTTAATTATATTAAACAGTAAAGGAGGTGATTCCGTTTGCAATTTCATAGACAATTCAAAAGTTGAGGAGAATCATATAACCATGGGAATCTCATTACTTGTCGCAACAACTTCAGCAAGAGTACAACGTCAACGTCAAGTTCGTGAGTAAATTAATTTCTCGAGAAAATGATACAATATACAACTGTTTAGAACATGGATACTTTATTATAAAATTATTGATGTAGAACAAAGTTCCAGCAATAACAACATGTTCTTATAATATATCATATAAATTTGAAAAATTAACACAAAACCAGGTGCACTGTGCCCATTGTATATCGTGCATAATCATTTGAAAACCAACAAAACATTTAAAAAAAGACACTGACAAGATATTGCTTTTTGATTGACCTACAAATATTATGGTCCAGGATATAAGAGTGGAGTGTCATTTCTGCGATGCTTACCTCTTTTCTTAAATATTTAATGGAGACTGTATTCCATGGACTTCTTCGTGCTTTGTCATTTTTCAAGCATCTACAGAAAGTCAACCCTCCGAGGGTACTGTCCCTTAAAGCAGAAACTATCTTGAACTCGGAGCTCATATGGTTCCATGGCCCCATGCATTTGATATAAAGAAAAAGCCATTTCAGTGTACTAATATCTCATTCGGGCTTTTGGGGATTACCCCTTTCATCGCTTCACCGCCTCTCCAATATCTTTGCTTTGCTGGTAAGCAAATGACCTGCTTCGCAGTTATCATCTT
>JASDQU010103865.1:2990-23582 GCA_032191745.1 Picea mariana | reverse complement strand
GGGATTTTGGTACTGAAACGTTTTGTGGCCTATAAGATGTTAGTAAGGCCTTAAATTTCAATGTAAAACAAATTTTTTTGATCCATCTTTTTCTCTCTTTTATCCCTTGGATTGCATGACTATAAGACTAGTTTTGTTCTCAAGATCTCAATTTTTTGGTCATTGTTGTGGTCATCTTTGAAACTTGAATTTATATTTGAGTTCGATAATTTTATTTTTTGTTTTCTTTGGATTTTTCAAACACAAAACTAATTTTTTTTATTTCTTTTGGAATATTTTGTTAGTTTTTCTTTGGTAGAAAGAGAAAGAAAATGGAAAACCTAGTTTTTCTGCTAGTTATGTCTCTTTCTTTCTTTGCATTGTTATTTGAAAAAGAAAAAGATGTGAGCATATGATTTTTGTTTCTTCTCATATTGCATGCATTTCAAAGGAAAAATAACAAAGAACATCCTTTTGTTTTCTTTTTTTTCTTTTCTCAAAAGGTTGCATTGTCCATTTTGCATAGAAGGAGAAAAAATGCATTTCAAGGTTTGAAGGACTGTTCATGCATTTTATTTTTTGAAAGTCTTTTTCATTTGAAGAATTAGTGTAAAATTTTATTTTCCAGTGTTCTTATAAATTTCATTTTTGCAATAGTCTCAAACAACATCAGTTTCACTTCCATGCCCTTTGAGTAAGAACAACCGCTAAAATGAATGCTAAACTTAAAATGTATTAGACTTTGTTTCTAGGGTTCACAAACAAGTTTAGGGTTGATCTATATTATGATGAGAACGAAACGAGAAAAAAACAAAAACATAACAAAGAACATAAAAATACAGTGAAACCCAACTTCTATTAATGAATATGATAGAAAAACATTGTGGAACAAAGACTGACATAATGGGGTAGTTTATCTTTGAAAAGAAAGAGATGTTGGCTACGCTTCATTCAAAAAAATATTTACATCACACTCTATTGCATTCTTAAAGGGACTCCTTCGCCTCAATTATATATGAGAGAGTGAGAGAAGAACAGTTCCCATGATGCATGTGGGATAAATTAATCTAAGTTTATAAAATTCCAAATGCATGTAAAACACTAGGACTTCTCGGGCGGTCATCCATCCTAGTACTAATCTAGCCTGAGCACGCTTAACTACAAATTTCTAATGGGATCTGATGCATTAATGCTATGTTGTAAGCATGTGCATAATACCAAAGGGAAATCATTACATGATGTTTGTAATTAACAAATGAATATGTCATTACATTCCATTCCCCATCAAAAGGGTGAATGCCATGGTTTATCAAAACCATAGGATTGAAATGTTTATTAAATGGAAAGGGTGGAGGGCCACCGATATCCACCTTGATCATTCCTCCCCCTTAGGAAGCAATGGTACCCATTGCATCGAGTTCTCTTGGGAGATGGGTAAAATTTTGCTAAATCTGAACCTTAGCGAACCACTTTCCTTGTTGAAGTAGATGGCATGCTTGTAATTTTCCTATGGAAGGATGTCATGAACCTGTTGGAGGTGTTGGATTCATTCAACAGATCTGGTTTCACGATCTACCTTGTTCTGAGTGAGGGAGGAATATGTAAGTGAAGATGCAACAAGAAGAACTATATCAATATTGGGGGCTAATGGTTGGAACCCAAAGCACACCTAAAAAGGACCGTGGCCAATAGAGCTATGATGAACATATGGAAGACTCTCATTCTCGTTGTGCTCCTCTACAATCTTGTTGACCTGCTTATGTTGGATAAAAACTTCTTGGGTCGAGGCTGTAGTGGTCGAAGTGACCTTTTGTTCATCGTCTGACTGGATCGTGAAGAGGGAAAACTTTGTGGTCTGAGATATTACTTTGCAACATTGTTTTTATGAGATCAATGAAATGGCAGTAGTTGGAGCTACCTCTGGTAGCCTGTAGAGCTAACTTCCTAGAGTAACAATGATATTGCGGGGCTGAGACTCATAGATAGCATGACGTTTCCACATATATGGTTGTCCTAAAATAACATCAAATACTTCAAGTGGGGAAATATCACACACTACCTCATCCTTGAAGGGCTTTATTCCATAGGACATAAAACATTATTGGCTCACACATATGTCTCATCCCTGACTCAACCATCCAATGGTGTATGGTTGGGGGTGTGGCATCATTTGAAACTTCAATAGCTTAACAACTTCGGTTGAGATCAGTTTCTTCTGACTCCCACTATCAACAATGAAATGCAGTGGGGTCCCCTTTACCCACATCTATGAGTGAAAGAGTCATTCCCCCTCCTCAATATCCTCTAGTTCTTCCAGTTGTATTGTTGTGGCTGTGATGGTAGAAATGGGTTCTGCATCGATGGTCTGTTTCCCTTTATTGTGCTTTGAATCAAAGTCCAATTCAGGTTCTGATTCTTTTTCTTTGAGCTCAACCACCAATGACTGTTTCGAGTGACATTCATCGATGTTGTTCCAGGGGTTGTTGTGGAACTCACACCACTTTCTGGTATCTTTCTTAGAATTCCCATCACCCTTCTTTTCCTATGTCTTGGAATTTCTCTCTTGATTTTGACATTCCTTTCTATTTCCTTCGTTCGGTGAGTTAGGGTTACCTTTTCCATGATTCTGTTGTGGTGTATTTTCAAACCCAAACTCCCGCTTACTTTGCTTCTTGAATTTCTGCTCAATTTTGACTACATATCGATAAGAAACTCCCAATGAGGAGATGTCCAATAAATCCATCTTTAGATATTATTTTTGGGATTAACTGTGTAGTGTAAGTCATTAATATATGACCCATATCCATGAGTATTAGTTGCAACTGACCAATAATTCTCATGATTTGAATAGTCCACTTAGCACTCATTGCATCGGGTGATGCTCACAGGGGTGAAGAAATCCATCTTTGTTTGGATACACCTGTGCATACCACTGCAATACTTCAAAACTATGTGTCACTCATAGTCTTTGATACCCAACTTTGAGCGCAAGGTATGAAATATGTTAGTGTACTTCGACACAGTTTGATATGTTTTCTAACACGGAGTCATCCATCTCATGTACTAGTCATCATAGCTTCTGACGAGGTATAAATCCTCCTTTAGGGAATCTAAATTTTTTTTCCAAGTGGGTTCTCTCCTAAATGGTTTAGATTAATCCACGGTGTACATTTCCTAGTAACCTTCCCACCAAGCTCTGACATGGAGAAAGGATTTAAGGAGCGTGAAGGTGATCTTTTCATTGTCAGAGAAATTTTGGACAAAGTAATAACCTTCTACCAGATTCAACCATTTTTCTAGATCATCCACATCTATTTGACCTTCAAATAAGGGGATATCAAAATTGACTTGTACCTTGAAGGGTGTCGCACCTTTGAAACAATTTCTTGTTGAATATGCCTCGACCTCCTCCATCGGTAGGCTTAGAAGGATCTGAGAAAATTTTTCTATCATCTAGTTACTCTATCTCACGAGGGTTTCCTCAAAAAATGTCTTGAAAGGATCTCTTGCTCTGTCATCTCTCTTTTCTTCCGCCATGGGAGGTCGCTTGGGCTAGTGAGAGAGGTTTCCCTCAAGCGAAACTATCTCGAGACCCAAATCTCTATACTTTGACCTCGTCAGGGACCTTCTATGAGAAATGACAAGTAGTAGACTGATTTGATGTCACTGATCCAGATTATGCTGAGAACGAAACAAGACAATTTTTTTTTAACAAAGAACAAAAAAATACAGTGAAACCCAACTTCTATTAATGAATAAGATAGAAAAACACCGTGGAACACAAACTGACAGAACGAGGTAGCTTATCTATGAAAAGAAAGAGATGTTGTCTATGCTTCATTCACAACAAGCTTTACATCACACTCCATTGCATGCTTAAAAGGCCTCCTTCACCTCAATTATATATGAGAGAGTGAGATGAGAACAATTCCCATGATGCATGTGGGATAAATTATTCTAAGTTTATAAAATTCCATAGGCATGTAAAACACTAGGACTTCTTGGGCGGTTACCCTTCCCAGTACTACTATAGCCCGAGCACACTTAATTGCATAGTTTTATTGGGATCTGGTGCATTAACACTATGTTGTAAGCATGTACATAAGACCACTAGGAAATCATTACATGATGTTTGTAATTAACAAATGAACATGGAATTACATTCTACTCCCTATCGAAAGGGTGAATATCATGGTTTATTAAAACCATAGTCTTGAAATGTTGATTCAATGGAAAGGGTGGATGGCCACAAAGATCCACCTGGATCAAGGGTTAGGGCCTTGGTTTAGGTTAAAGAGTTAATTTCTCCAAGGATAGAAAAAAAACATAGGATTCTGAGCTAGGGAGAGTCTCAAATCCAACGATTGTATAAGTATAGCCGAGAAGCTCCTTTAACACATGAGTCAAACATGGGGTCGCATAAAAGAGAGCCGAGGAGATATCCCCTCCAAAGCTTAACTGAGTGTAGTGGAGAGACCATGTATTGGGGGATTTTCCTGAAGTGATATTGACTCATCTGGTGTCATTCCTATAGAAGATTTTCGGGCTTAGTTACCCTTCCCATATGTTCGATCCTGACTGTCGACTATACCCCCTAGACGCTGACTGCAAGTTGGTAACCTTAGTTTCTTTTTCTAGGGATCTCAAAGGTGATTGCGAAGTTTTTCCGTGAAACCTGGGGAATATTTCCCATCACAATTTTTAGTACTACTGAAGCGTACCCTGTGAAGTGTGGGTACTTTCACCAGATAAGGCTGGTCAGTGGAGGTCGAGATAACTATTTCTCACTCCTTCATTCTCTTAGGAATTTTTAGTGGAGTGCTTCTTTGTATTGTTGGCCTTAGGTTGTGTCGGTATCACAAATTTTGTATCATTGATTCAGGGTGGTCAAATAACCACTCCGCTAGTCGGGAAGGACCCCTGGTCTTTCTCTTGAAAGCATGGAGCCGCCTCTTAGAAGGCATGGGTTTTTATACCACTGGTTCACCAAAGTCAGTGCATGAGACTTTTGTGAACATGAACAATCCTACAAGGGACACAACTATTCATAAGAAATTCCTGGCCAAAGTTTTTGAGAATACCAACCAAGGAACCCCTGCCCAAGGGGATTCTTATGATTTTTCTTTCTTTAGAAACATTGGTGCCTCCTTGATGGCCACTTTGAACATTCCTAGGTTGAATGTTGGATTGCCAGTTTGGTTGTGGACCACTATGAATGTCATGAATTCTCTTGATGCTTCTCAGATAAGAACCTTATGTTAGGGGCATCCACTACAAGGAAAAAATCTTGTAGCAGAGGTTATAGTGGAGGTTTTTAGTGTTACAAAATTGACAAAAAATGTAAAAAAAAACCTCTGCTAAAACATCCACTTTCGGTAGTGGATGTTTTTGCGGAGATTATAACTGAACTTCATTATAACTAAAAAAAACTGGGCGGTCGGAGGTTTTAGCAGATTTTTTTCTAGGTGATGCGCTTCATGGTGTATACGCACTAGTGCATTATCAAACTTAAAGAACTGATGCTTACATTTCACCAAAAGCACCGGGGCAATCAACAAAATATTGAGGCACCGATGCTCTTCTAAATAATAACACAACGGTGCTTTAATAATAACAGTGCACCGACCAAATCTATGATACCATGCACCGATGCGTTACAAGCAAACTCAACCGATGCATGAAATTTAGAATCAATCGATGTGAAAGTCTGATACTGAAGCACCAATGAGATGTTTTAATTAAATGCATAGGAAGACTGATTTTTATTATTATAATTATTGTTATTAAAATAATATTATGGTCGGTGTTGGTTCATTGTATTACAACACTAGTGCACATTTTATTACCACATCATTGCTTTTTAACATTAAACACACTGGTGTTCATTTTCTCTTTTAAGAAACATTGACCTGTTATAGTGAAATTATTGTTATTTTTTAATTCCATCGTTCATAAAAACAATTGACATATATATTATAATAGTATTCATATAGATTAAATTTTGAGTAGTGCATTTGGATATGATGTTTGGATTAATTTGTTATATCATCAAATTTCACATCTCTATAATATTTAATCATCCATATATTTAATCAACGATGTAACATTTCACAACAACATTGGACAACACAATATCATAAAATAAAACATATATTATTATATATGAATAAGAGACTCTTTATCATAAAAAATTGGACACTTATCGGTAACCCCTTGTCTTTCAATTGTGACACTATGTCCATTACATTAAACAAAATGTTTGATTTTCACAGACAATTATTTCAAAAAATACAACAACTTGCATTGATATCCAAATATATTGATCATCATTCTTCACTGGAATTGTTGTCAGTGCTCGAGCTACTTCCATGACTTGGGTTATTTGGTCAAATGTTTTGTTGATTTCCTCGATTGTTTTCCTCTTCTTCAAGTTCCATCTACAAATATAAAAATAAAGTGTAATGAGTGTATCTACATTGGTGAGAATAATGCAAATTGAAATGCATAATATACATGAATGTAAATTGAAAAGTGACGTACCATACAAAGAATTGGCTCATGAATGATACACATTCTTTCAAAACCAAATCTCACGCCTTCTATCAACAACTCTTCTATTGGCACACTTCGATACTTTATTTCCTTCATGTTTTATACCCCATAATAAATCATAGATTTAATATAAAATATTTTTTTTGTTCCATTAATTATAAAATGAGAGAAGTAAAACAACATAGATACTTACAAATTCCACAATTAATTTTTGATATGCCAACACATACTCACAACCCATACTTAACCCAATGTCAATCAATTATTATGATGGATCTTCTTTGTATGTTAGCACCTGTTTGAAGACATTCAAGGATGGCTGCTGTAAAACAACTTAAAATATACAAAATTGAAATCTTGAGTTGTTATAATGAAATAATAATTACTTACAAAATTTGCTATCAACCCTTTTCTTTCTTGTTGTCCCGTTTTATGTGCTGAATGGGTTCCATTTTGCTTTCTTTTCTATAAGAAAATACTTGAAGATTAATATTTAATACTAAATTATTTATTTATATGTACCTAATAGAAATTCAATGATTTCATACATTTGAATCACGTTATTGTTGAGATGGCTCCTCTTTCGATGAGATTATGTCCATTTATTTGACCATCTCCTTGTACACTTTTTTGGACATTCCTACTTGCATATTTTGGATATCAGCTTGTTGATCCTTTGGGATTTTCATAATCTTCCCAAAAAAAGTAACATGACACTAAACTATTTTTATATTGATATATGAAAACTAAATATATCAAAATTGATATTAATAAAGGAATGCTTCGGAGTAATATATACATATTCTAGAAAATTATTTTTAGAAATATTACTTTTTGAATGATTTCTATTTTTTGTTGTATGGTTTTTCTATTGCAAGTTTGACATGTCTCATTGACCATTGCTTTGGAAACGCTTCCTGTAGTTTATATATAACTTGGTTCTTGGAATCATTGGATTGATTTTTGTATTATAAGTAGAAATTTCGTCTATACGTTCACTCCATTATATCCCTCATAGTTTTGTAAAAGTTTTCCCCCCTTTCATTAACCTCCAACACCACTCTAGATGAGTTAAGGACCAATTAATCATCATTTACATCTTCTATAATTTTTATTTTCTTAGGAAGACATTCCGTTCATTCATTGTTGGTATTTGTAGAACATTAAACATATGTGAATTAATAGATTGTTTGAAACATGTTATCTAATATTATTAAGTATATTATTAATGAAAATTTAAAAAAGAACTCATATTGAATAATATTTTTTCATTCACTTGATTTATCCTTTTGCAATTTTTCCATCAAGATCTTATGCTCTTCTGCACTTAGATCACAAATAATCTTATCAAGCTTCCTCATTTTGTGGCTCTGCATGACACACACTAACCAATACATATTGGTTAAACTTACATATAGTTCAAACATAATTTTGTATAGAATTTACAAAGAATTTTCCTTTTTTCCTTTTTTGGATGTGCTATCATTGTGTCGATTAGAATTTTTTTTACTTGAACTATTCTCACACATTATTTATTATCAATATACAACCTGTATCATTTAATACATAAGATATTAAACATATTTTATAAATAAATCACATAATTTTCAGCTAAAAAACAAATTGGCTTCCGGTGCACTTTAATGATATGAAAACATCGGTGTGTTCGATACAAGAAATGCATCGACATGATTTTTTTTTAAATACTTTAAATTAAAATGGTGCAATATTTATTGATAAAAACACCACGACTAGAGTAAAAAATGAAAAAAAAATACCATGAACAAAAAAAAAAACCGAAAAAATTACACATAGATGATTTATTTTTATTTTTTATTTTTATGTTACATCATTTTCAGTGCGCTTTATCAGTGAGCACACTGATGTGTTATAGTCAAATAGACACACTGATAACCAKAAACCATTTAAAAAAAAATGTGACAGAGCCAAGAGGGTTTGAATCCGATGCAATAAGTGGTTCCCTTGCATCACATGCCAAACACCTTATATATAGAAACACAAACCCATTAAATCTAAAATTCCTAAAATGAAAAGCCCTAATTGTGAAGTGATAGAGGGAGTTAAACCCTAAGGTGAAATTTTGCAGTCACATAAGCAAGAAGAAGCAAGGGCTTAAGGTAAGTATGTTTTTTTTCTTGAATTTTAATTAAATGTAATAGGGATCTAGAAATTGTAAAATTTATTATTATTAAAATCAACAATAAAATTTAAAAATTTTACTATGCAGGGTTTTTAGTGAATCACAAAACCTTTCAAATTTTGATCTTCAGAATAATTTTGTTGCTCCAAGAGAGTTTTGAGTGAATCACCATACCCTTCAAATTCTGATCTTTTGAATAATTTTGTTGTTCCAAAGTATTCTACTGCTCCACAATGCTCCCCAATATGTCTCTCTTGCAAATCTCTCCCCTGTAAATTTTGACAAAGTAATGAAATAGTGAATAACTTCTTGCTATTTAAAGGACTTTATGAAATTAGGTTTTCGAAAAATAAATTCCCACTCATTTTTCAATTGTAAAATTTCAAAGTCACGTTTTTTTTTTTTTTTTTTGTAAGTTTTTTGAAACACCAGTGCATTTATTAATATAACACACTGATGCGTTTGGTTAGACAAAGCACTGGTGCACTAAATTTTTTTGGAGCACCGATATCATATAATTTTTATTTATTTATTTGAAATCTTAAGAACCAGTATAGTTAGTAATTAAATGCCTCGGTGCAATATGTTTAAAGAAGTGCACAATTATGCTTTAAAAGTTATCTCAATTTTTATTTGCACATAAAATAGTATATTCATCTTCAATTATCTTTTAGGATGCATCCACATGAATTGTAGTACTTCATAGTATACATTTTCTGCTTGAAGTCGCCTTATTCTTAAAAAATTATTGTTGATTTTGCTCAAATGCAGGGAGAAAAACTTATAACATCAAATGGCCAATTCTTCAAATTCCAGCCTGTTCCATATTGCTTAAAGTCCATCGCAGAGTTCTCCCTTTCCATCTCCAGTAAGTTCAGATTTTATTTATATTTCGATTATTTAACTGAATTTATTTATTTTTATCCATGTCAATCCGAATAAAAATGTATCCAAATTTGCAGGATCCTAATTTAGAATCGAGTTCAAATGCAAAAAATATTCCACCAATTCAAAAATGTCGGAATCTCTTATTAGGAGAAACATACCACAAGGAATTGGTAGATGAAAATGGACATCCGCTTTACCCTGCCAATTGTAACATGCCATCTTCTAGCCACAATCCTGGGTCAATGATGGTAATAATAGTTTGGTATATGTAATTTGAACAAACCAATTTCATTGTGCTTATTAATATCATTGATGTACTAATGTTCAATATTTTTGAAATTAGGATTCTAATGATGAAAAACCTACCTATCATCTTCTGTTTCACCCCATTACAATGTCAAATCGAGAGAAGGTTGCAATAAGAGCACAACTTGGAGAGGAAGCATTCCAAGAATGGTTGAATCAAGCACCTATTCAATTCCCACTACATCCATATTCAACAATTAGGAATGACTACAACAATAGTAGTTCTTCACAAGTTGGCAATGGATTCAATCAAATAGAGGTTGGTATGGATGATTATTTATGGAATACGACTTCCATGGAGACAATGTTGTTAGATGCATTCCAAAACGATGAGCTAGGGGATGATGCTCATATCACTGTTACCTTTTTTGAAAGCCTGGAATCTGCTTCCACCACCCCTCTCTTTGGACATATCCTGTCAAACTATAGCTAGTTGGGGAAAACAATGTTACTGTACAACTTGAAAGAAAAGTTTGGCATGCAAAACACATGTTTCTTGGAAATATTGAGGTAACTGACCATCAAGTCCTTTATATTTTGAGAAATTATATCACACAATCAACATTAAAAATGGTCGACTTTATGAATTTTAAATGGCATTGTACATTTATATTTCCCACTAACTACAAATTATTCAAAGATAAGGTTCTTCCGAGTGATAATGTCTTGCTCGATAGCTATGAATAGGAAAATAAGATGTCTAAAATATTGGGTGTTGAGTACATATCATATCATGCATGTACGAATAATTATATTCTATATAGAGGAGAATATCCAGACAAAGAGATATGTCTAAAATGTGGGCATGACAAGTACCATAAATCAAATAAAAAGGGTAAATCACATAGTCCTCCTCATAAGATATTGAGGCACATGCCTATAATCCCAAGGATTCAAAAGATCTTTCATTGCAAAGAATTAGCTATGTTGCAGGGATGGAATTCCTTGCACAAAAGTGAGTCAGGAGTTATGTGAATCCCAACAGATTCAATAGCCATGAAGCATATAGAGGACACATGGACCGGAAAATTAAAGGATGAAGTACGAAGTCTACTACTTAACATAGACATGGATGGATTCAACCCATATTCCCTCCAAAACACCAACTATTCTATTTGGATTGTAGTAGTGATCAATAACAATATCCCCCCATGGTTGTCCATGAAGAATGAACATCATATGTTGGCTCTAGTCCTAGGTAGAAGACAAGTCAAGAATATCGATGTCTACCTACAACCATTGGTAGATGAATTGAATGAATTATGGGAAGGGATACATGTATATGATGTATCAAAATCCATCACAACATAGAGGAGTTTTACATTGTATGGAATATGTGCGTAGACCACACATGATTATCCAGGCTTAGGAGTTTGCTATGGTAAATTACATGTTTATTGATTTGTTTATATACGTAACAATATTTTTTGGCATATTTAATCCACTGCGATTGTTTTGATCTTCAATGCTAACGTGATTTGTATACAATAATAAATTTGTAGGTATTGTAACAAAAGTGTAATACCCCAAGGACATGCCCCAATTATATTATGAATTGTAATCATGTTTATGAATTGTAATAATGTTTTGTAGGCTAGTGAGCTGAGTATTGATAAGCTGGTGGGCTTATGTGTTTATTAGGCCGGAGAACCTAAGTGTTAAAGGCCAAGAGCTTGATTTTGTATATGTAATTATGAAGAACATTAATAAAGATTAAACATCGCTGCGTGTAGACCAACCACGAAGAACGAGTGATGGGGGACTAAGCTTCCACAAGGTGGGTAAGGGAAGAGGGGTTGAAAGGTTGGAAAGAGGGGCTAATCTTAGGGGATTAAGTCCTTGAGAATAATAATTTATTATTATTCCAAAGATGTGTGAAAGACATGTGTTTTTATCCTAAGTCTTAGGAGAGGCAACACATGAAGCTCTAACATGTGAAAAAAGGGAACGCATGCATCTCTAGGAAGACAAGTGTCGACCTGGGCACATGCAGTTAAAAGCTGAAGTGTCAGTTGATTTGGGGGTTGGTTCTACTAGTTTTCTTGATCCTCCATTTCAAACTGTGAGACCTCTATGATTGAACTTTGCTTAATTTGCTTGTCACACATCTTGAAAATGAGAACTGTGAAGCTGACCAATGTATTTTCGTGAATCCCGTGGCCTCTGTATTTGACCTTTGAAATATTCACGCAGGCACCTGAAAATTGGAAATCCGTGAACCATTCTGTGTCTTCTAAGGAACTTGACACATGAGTAATCACCTTAGCTGTGCTGTGTTTTAGCCTAGGTTGTTGCCTCTTGTGGTGTCATGCCCATTTTCTATTGCTACTGTCATCCTTGTGTGGATGAGTGTTGAACCGTTGTAGTTGTACTCACCTGGTTGGAGTTGAGTCGAGGAGTGTGCTGAAGAAGCAGGTTGTCAGGCCCATGGTAGAAGAGGTAGGTTTTCAAGCCTGTGAGCAACTCTCTCTAGGTGAGAGAGTCTATTGGGAAGTGGTTTTCTGCTAGAGAGAGTTGTTGGCACAGGGGCATACCCAGGGTTCAACGCTCAAGAGCACACCAACAAAACCCTAACTATCRAACCTTTCAGCAACACCTGCGAAGTAGATGAAGTCTCACTTGAGGTAGAGGTAGGGGTGGTTGTAGGACTCAAATGTCTGCAACCTTAGCCGAGACACAAATTTGTGATTATAGCACTTAGCAATTATTTGGCATGGTTTATCCATCAATATTCAACCCTTACATCACTTCACAGATAGCACAAAGTATCACAGTGAGTACTTATATCTAAGATAGTTCAACACTTAGCCACAACAAGATAGATCGGGTTCAGTAGACTAAGAACTAAGCATATATCAGATCTAACATTCATTCCTATCTCAGAAGCACAAAGAAAAACTAAATCTATTTAATCACATCAAGCACTTAGCCAAGAAGGAGATAAACACATTAGGTCGAAGCACAAAGCACAATACAAAAAGTTACCGTGGTTCACCCCCACCCTGGGGCTATGTCCACAATATCTTCTTCTTTATTATCTCAGTCAAGCAGTTACAACATAGAGCTTCAACAATCCTTGCTTCGCACAGGACAAAAGATCTGCGTAGCTTGCTAGATCCTTCTTCCTTGCACTTCAACACAAAAAAAATTGCAAGCTTCTTACAGTCATGCACAGAGCATTTACAAGATACATCTGATCACATAGATCCAATTCTGGCACTAAGCTATCACATAGATGTACTACTCTCCCCTTTTTTCCCTCCTTTTCTTACATTGCCTAAGTATCTATTTATATATTACAAAAATGGGCCTAAACATGGGTGAACCCAAGGGCTGACATCCCTTTCCCATTACATTAACCCAAAACCCTAAAGGGGCCCAAAAATAGGTCTAGTTTCCCTAATTTCCACTTTGCGTTGTGCTCCATCTTTTTCAAGCTGTCGAAGTCCCAAAAATGGTCAAATATGACCAAGTATTCTTCAAAACTTGGTCAAGGGCAAACATTCCCCCAACACTCACCTGTGACTCATCTTGAGTCACTTTAGTCTGATCAATTCCACCTCAAATTGTTTGAGCTTGGCTCAGGCTGCTTCGACCTACTGCAGTGCGACAACCTATTGCTCAGTGAATTCCTGGATCACTGTGTCATTGAGCGGTCCTTCCAGGCACTGTTCTGCCATGATGACAACTTGTTCAAGTTCAAATTCCTGGCTTTCAAGTTCAACAAGCAGCTGACATGCCTTTTCTTGGATTGGCTGAAGTTGTTGAGAGACTTCCATCACTTTACTTTGCAACGTATGTACCTATTGTTGGGCTGTGCATTGTTCTGTGAAACTCTTCATTCTTTCGACTGGGGTTAAAGTCTTTATCTGTGCCTATAATGTGTCTGCATGCTATTTTTCTTCTTGGAGTTGTGCCTCCAATTTCTGTAATTCTGGATTCTCTGCGAAGGTTTCATAAGTCTGGGTGCTTCTAGCACTCAATTGCTTGCATTCCAAGGCAAAGGTTTTTAATTGGCCAGCTGGACTTCGAGCAATGGCCTCTCTTAGATCTCTTATTTATTGGGAGGTCTCAGGCACAATGCATAGCTCCAAATCTATGATTTGCTGTTAGAGTTGTTGGATTACTTCTTCCAGTTGGGTCACCTGCTGTGGGAGACGGTCTTCCATCTTCACTTCTATGACCATCACAGAGTGAAGTTCTTTGTGAACCCTTTCCTATACTTCAAGTTGCTCTGCTAGAAACTGTGCCTTTTCCTCATCCCACTTCTCTTTCAGGGCAAGCTTTTCCTGTTCTGCCTCACTCTGTTGTTCTAGAAGTGCTTTCTGTACTTCCATCAAATCCTGGGTGGCTTGTGATGTGTCTTCTTGGTCTCGTCGAATGCAAGATTCGACTTGATCAATGATCTGGTGTAGATGAGTGGGATCATCACTTGTTCCTGATGTTTCGCTTATCAAGGGCGCTGTAGAAACTGCTCGGCTAGACTGGAGTGCCTACTGCACTTCTTGGAGTTCACCCTTGATTCTGTTGAATATCTCTTCCTGATTTGCTTCTTTCTTTTCTGCGATCTCTAGAGAAACAAAATTCAACGCAACAATTAAGAAGTTGAAGTCATAAGTGAATGGTTATATTGGCTTCCAACGGATATATTTCTGTGCCATGGCGAAGTGCCATAGGTCGTTGTTCTGATATCCCGGCGAAGCCCGATTCCTATGATTTTTCCTTCTACGAAGTTTCCTATGGAGTCTTTTGTAACTTTCTGATTTTGGCCTTCTTCTTACTTAGCTTCCTATCCTTTTTCCCAATAAGCTTCGTCTCGGTCATCCTTTTTCCATTCTGATTCTTATCTTCTCTTGACATAGTCACTTTGCGCTGCTTAGGTTCTTTCTTCAGATCCAAAGGTAATACTCCTTCATCATATGGATTAGGTATTTCAGTCTTCTGTGGTTCCTCTAATTCTCTTATAACTTCGATACCAAAGTCCCTGGTGTTCAATGGCTTAGGTATGTCCTCTTGTTCTTTCATCAAGTAGGAGATCCTTATAGACATAAATTCCATGAGTTCTTGCTTCTTTTGTTCTAGAGAGTCCTTTTCTTCTGTTCTTCGGATCTGGTATTTTAAAATCTAGATCTTTCTTAACAAAGCTGGAAATGGGGCATGGTCCTTAATAAATTTAATAACTTCAAATTCTTCCTCTGTCGAAGTTCCATGGGTACTCATAGCTATCTGGGTAATTCTGCCACATAGGGTTACCATTTTTCCTTTAAAAAATCTGATGGTTCCTAGTGAAGGGAACAAAGCAGGCCTTCCTAGGGTTTCCCAAGTGCTTTCTGTCATAATGTTCATCGGTGTTCCCTCATCCAGAGCATAGTCAATGCTGAAGCCTCTTATTCTTACTTCAATTTTCTCCTTTTCTTTGAAGATCTCTGACAAACTGACATCCTTATGGTCATCTAGGGTTTATTTTATTTTCAGTAACATGATCTCTGATTCTTTCTGGGGTTCTTCTATATTTTTAGTCTCTTGATCTCCTTCAGAGTTTGCTTGTTCCCTATTCATCTTTTCAAGTCTAGCAATCATTCTAGGGCAATCCAATACTTCATGGTCCATAGCTCTACAACAGAGGCAGCTAGGGTTTCTCCCAGAACATTCCTTAGCAAGATGTCATGGTCTTTTGCAATTGTAGAAAAAAGTTAATCCTCCATTTCTCTTCAATGATCCCCAACTCTTTTTGTACTGCGTGCTAGGATCATAAGGGCTAGTCTGAAAAAGTTTCTTTCTAGGGTCCTTCATCCATTGGTTAGTCCAAAAACTCTTTTATGCATAGGTATAACATATCTTTCACTGTTCTTATCAGACCTATTCATATCAAAATTTATTTTATCTAACAATGCTCTAGTTTTTAAGCTGAGATTTTTTTTATCAAGCATACTTAAATCTATATGTTAGAAGTAAACATTTCCACTTATTTTCTTCCACGGGGCACAAAGATTTCATATCTAAAACTTGAACTATTCTTACCTTTACTAGAGGCCATAGCTTACAGATATTACCTCTTTTCTGTAGAAATTTCTACTTTTATCTTTCTTAGAGAACGAAGTGTTTAGATCTCAATTCTTTTCTTCAGTATCAACCTCTTTTCTTGTAGATCTGACCTCTTTCCTTTAGATCTGACCTTTCTTTCTCGGCATAAAGCTTCACAGGTCAAGTAGAATACTGCTCACTAGGGCAACAAATCTACGCATAGAGATTATTTTGCACAAATCTTTTTCTTCTTTAGTTCCCAACAATCACAGCTTCAGGTCTCGGCAATGGAACTATTTGTTGGCACAGGGGTAGACCCAGGGTTCAATGCTCAAGAGCACACCAACAAAACCCTAACTACCGGCCCTTTCGACAACACCTACGAAGTAGATGAAGTGTCACCCGAGGTAGAGGCAGGGGTGGTTGCAGGACTCAGATGTATACAACCTTAGCTAGGATAAATATATGTGATTATAGCACTTAGCAATCATCGAGCATGGTTTATCCATCAATATTCAACCCTTACAGTGCTTCACAAATAACACATAGTATCACAATGAGTACTTAGATCTAAGATAATTCATCACTTAGCCACAACAAGATAGATTGGGTTTAGTAGACCAAGAACTAAGCCTATATCAGATATAACATTCATTCCTATCTCAGAAGCACAAAGCATAACTAAATCTCTTTAATCACATTAAAAACTTAGCCA
Organism: Picea mariana; assembly: GCA_032191745.1. Taxonomy (NCBI): domain Eukaryota; kingdom Viridiplantae; phylum Streptophyta; class Pinopsida; order Pinales; family Pinaceae; genus Picea; species Picea mariana. The sequence continues at coordinate 6,957 of JASDQU010103865.1, read as the reverse complement.
AGAAGGAGATAAACACATTAGGTCGAAGCATAGAGCACAATACACAAAGTTACCGTGGTTCACCCCCACCCTAGGGCTACGTCCACAAGATCTTCTTCTTTATTATCTCAGTCAAGCAGTTACAACATAGAGCTTCAACAATCCTTTCTTCACATAGGACAGAAGATCTGTGCAGCTCACTATATCCTTCTTCCTTGCACTTCAGCCAAAAACAACTTGCAAGATTCTTACAATCATGCACAAAGCATTTACAAGATACATCCGATCACACAGATCTAGTTCTGGCACTAAGCTATCACATAGATGTACTACTCTCCCCTTTTTTCCCTCCTTTTCTTACATTGCCTAAGGATCTATTTATAGATTACAAAAATGGGCCTAAATGTGGGTGAACCCACGGGTCGACATTCCTTTCCCATTACATTAACCCAAAACCCTAAAGGGACCCAAAAATAGGTCTAGTTTCCCTAATTTCCTCTTTGCATTGTGCTCCATCTTTGGCAAGCTGTAGAAGTCCCAAAAATGGTCAAATATGACCAAGTATTCTTCAAAACTTGGTCAAGGGCCAACAAGAGTCCAGCACCAATTACGAAGCTCTAAGAATTCCTGATCCAACCTATTGCCGAGACCCATAGAGGGAGGTGAAGCACTGATGGACTGTGCTTGTGAAGGTGTATACTCCCGGGTGAAACAAAAATGTGGGGAATGAGAGTTTGTGAGTAGTGGGTGTAAGAAGGCTGCTAGAGATAATCCTTCTAGTTGCATTGTGCAGTTTACCTGTAACCTCAGCCTAGGCTAGGATTCCCTTGCCTTGGGTGGAGCTTAGTCCCAGCTCGGGGGTGACCCACTGCTGAGCGTAATGAGTAGCGTGGTCTAAGGCTGGGAGGTTCATGGAAGGTATGCACGTAGTTGGTGGAGTTACTACAGTTTCAAAGATAAGTATCATTATGTGTTTAATTTCAATTAAAATGCATGTCTGTGATGCTTGTAATATTATCATGTATTCCGTTGCAAGTGCAATTATTGTTAATTTTGTTTAAGTCTATATGATGGCAATAACTCTATGTTAAATGAGTTAAATGAGTTAATTTGATTTAATATGCATGTTATATATAATTTATGGGAATGTTCCGCGTAGTAGCATTTCCCGACAATGGGGTTGATGGCTGGGGACATTATAATATGGTATTAGATCCCAAGGTTTCAACGTTGAGCCTGGATGAGCTGGATAAGTGGTCTTTGGAACCAAGGTTTCGAGTGGAAATGGTGTTTGGATAGGACCAATTTCGAACCTTAGAATGTTTTTGAGTGACAAGGGGTTACTTGGCCATGTTACGAAGCTTAGGAGGAGTAGTAGTAGAATAACACCGCATCCAGTGTGGTATTTGACCATGGAGAGAGATAGCTACACACTTGGGGTGTTGGAACCATAGGATCTATTTGGGAAAAAGGAAAGTACTTTATGACCATCAGATCCAGAAAAGGTGCATGAGGGTTATCTTGGAAGCCTTTCGGAGTTCGACAGTTGGGAGAAGTGGAATATGCCGAGGCATAAAATTTCGAAGGAGATCCACACCATAGATCACAGGAAAATATCCTAACCATTAGATCCATGTACACAAAGGCAAAGGAAAATCACTTCGAAGGATTTCTAGTGTGGAGTGTGACAAACTCCCGAAGTCCCAAATTAGATCGCAACCGTCCATTGCAAAGGACACACGTCAAGAGATCGTGTACTTCGGGTGCAAGAACTTCGTGAGGAGGCAAGTGCTATGAGTTTGAAACTCCCAAAGGCCAAAGTGCCGAAGTCACTCATAGTCATTTAGCGTGAAGGAGGACATGCATCGGTAGATCATGAACTCTAGGAGAAAGCTCTTTGGGAAAAAGCGAGCGTAAAGAAGTTGAAACTCCCGTAGTTTGAAGCTTTGAAGCCCAAAGCTTCGAAGTGAAAGGGTAGACATGGTTGGGACGGATGACGTTCCCTGGGGTGACGTGGACCTTTATAGGCGTACCACATGCCATCGCCTTAGTTGGTGATGACTGTACTATGTTGGCCCAGAGGATAGAGAGGATGAAAGTTTGTAATTCGGGAGATCAAAAGGGAAGTAAGCGGGAAAGCTTCAAGAAACTGAAGTCCTGAAGCTCCGAAGTCTCGAAGTCCCGAAACACATACACCTGAGGTTCCATAGTTAGTGTCAGCCATTGGATGCTAGGTAGACATGGGCTGTTGGTCTACTCTACTGCGTGAATTTGGTAACTCAGAACTTTGAGAGAGTGTTGTGTTGTGCTTTGAAATTTTCCGAGGCCGAAGGTCCGAGTAAGCACTTCTTGATCTAGCACTTTCATGTCCCATGGTTGTGTAGTTTGGGGGACTAAGAGAAAGGGGCTAGTGCCCGAAAACTTAGTAGAGAAGAGCTCCAAAATAAGAAATCTATGGGGATTCTTGATTGAACGAGAATCATAGAGAATGAAAACTGAACGTTTTCTTGAATCAGATTTGTTTATGAATGTTCTAGGATTTGTTAAGGATTGATGGACTGACAAATTCCCATTGTATGCACATTCTTTTTATATAAGTTTAACGAGTGCCAGAACTGATTAGAGTTGACACTGAGTGCAAAGAAATGGAGGAGACACAGAATGCTTCCAGCTCAGAGAACGAAGATAAAGGGATAGATGTTCATTTGGGATTTGAAGGGTCGAACTCCAATAGGAATGGACAAGAGACAGATAAGGAAGGGAATATGATGAAAATAATTGAAAGATTGCATAAATATGCCCAAAATCACCAAGAAGATAGTAGAAATCTCATGAAATCTAAGGAACAATAGGGAGAATTCAACTTAAAGTTGATGAATATTCTGGAGAGAATATAAAAGAAGTTGGACAAAGAGAGAGACTTGAGCAAAACAAGGAGTCACTAGAATTTTGAGGGAAGAAGATCAAGGAGTGTTGGTAGACACCATCATCACTCCCAAGGTCGCTCCAAGAAGAGGGAACATAGTAGTTCAAGCCCATCTCCTACAAGAAAGCACATAATATCTGGAGTGGATGAACTGAAGGGAGAAATGAGCAAGATTAAGCCTCCTACGTTTGATGAAGAACATAAGAAGGAGGAAGATTCTGAAACATGGTTGCTTGGCATGAGGAAATATTTCCAAGTGTAGAATTATTCCTCTCATGCAGAAGGAATAATTGCAATGTATCAACTGAAGGGAAAAACATCCATGTGGTGGGATCAACTTGTGCAGGTGCAACACATTAGAGAGAAATATATCACTTGGAAATAATTCAAGAGGTATTTCGAGAAAAAATACTTGACTAAGAGATACTACGATAGAAAGATGAAAGAGTTATTTGAACTCAAGCTGGGAAGCATGACCATTGATGAATATGAACGAAGATTTTTGGAATTGCTGAATTATGTGTTGAAAGATTGGTTGTTGTCATTGATGTCAACCCTAGTCATGGGTTTTAGACCGCAAGATTGATGAAGGTATTTGGACATGAAGGAAAACGCACATGAAGATACAACACCCATGGATGGATAGTATACATCATGTTGTTTCCGGTGGTATGTGGCACGTCACGTGGATCCTCATGGTTGAGGAGAAATGAATTTTTGAAGATGACAAAGTGAATTGTACATATAGGCCCTGAAGATAATTAAAGAAAAGAATTACAAAATAAGAAAGTGTCAGGTCGGCCCTAATGTTAAAAGGAAGTGACATAAATGGTATAAATAAACATCCTTATACATTCATTTGATACAAGTCAAATTTTAGAGGGAATAAGAAGTAAAAGAAGGCCGGATTTCAAGGGAGGATGAAGTCTTTTGGTGATGTGTTCTAAGGTATGTTATTTTCAGGTCATCTTACCATTTTTGCTATAACTTTTTTTCTAGAATGATTCAGATGGTGAAATCACTATGGTATTGAGAAGACATATCAAGGTACCTCTGGTAAAA
>JASDQU010103864.1:191672-202810 GCA_032191745.1 Picea mariana | reverse complement strand
TTCTTCAGTTCTGAGAACATTTTCAAATGAAATGGCAGCAATAGGTTTGTATACTCTTCCATGCATATCAACAAAAACATTCATACATTCTTGAACATCTTCAAATATGATAGCCATATTATGTGCATCAAGGCTATCCTCTTGTTCATCAAACAATTTTGATTTGGTTTTATTAACCTTATGGAAATTTGCTTGAGGACTATCATTTAGACTTTCAAATGAATGAATGGAAATAAGTTCTTGCTCATAATATTCTTACAAATGTGAAAATCTAACAGCATGAACTATTTCATAGTCTAGAGTTACCATGGATGCATTTTCAAAACCATTATTTTCAAAGGAAACAAATAAAACAACTTATCTTCATTATCTTTCTGTATTTTTGATTGAAAAGTGGCATACATTGTTTTGTTTCTTTCTTGAAACTCTATGTCATTTGTTGGTTCATTGCTTGAAGTTTCCATAGATGCAGTTTTAGAACCCTCATTCATGTCTAGGCCACTTAGAATTTGAACAACCACACCATTCACAAGGGAAGAAAGACAACTTTGAAACACTTTATTTTGCTGGAAATCTTGTTGAATATATTCATCAAGTTCAGGAGAAGGAAAATTACTTTTAACAACAATTTCTTGATCGGCTTCCTCTTTAGCCAAAAGAGGGGATACTATTTGTTGTTGGGATGAATATTCATAAAGGGATTCTATGATTTCATCATTCATACACTCTTCATTTCCAAAAACATTTTCAAGGTACTTAATGAAATGTTCACAAAAATTAGAACAATCTTCAAACACCAAGAATGAAGGATTAGATTCTCCATATTGCTTAAAGAATGTTATGTGGAAATACTTAAGAGAGTATAAGCTACCTAGTTTTAAACATTCATGCCATAATATTTCTTTCCCATCTAGAGTAGCCATAAACATTTTCATCAAACAATCCTCATGAAATTCAACCCCCAGCTTACATATGTGCATGTGAAATCTAATCAAGTGCAAGGTAGCATCATTTCCTTTCCCATATTTGAATTTAAGAAAATATTTTTTCCAATCTATGTGAGGAATATGATTTGGAAAGCCAGGAATATGAGAGCGATTCATTGGAGCATACCTCGCAGATATGTGATCCATCTTGAAGCAATGGAGTCATCAATAAAATATTTAGGCTACTGAGTCTTTGGACAGTGGAGTCGCCATGAAAATTTTGAATTCTAGATTCTTGAAAATGGAGTCACCAGGTGAATGATGTACAACCTTTCTGTGTCTGAATAATTTTCACCATCAGTAATCAGATATGAAATTTGTCTTTTATCCTAGAGAATATTTCACCTTCGCTCCCCAACAATGGCGCCAGAATGTTAACACTCAGTAATTTCTTTGGGATGCATCAAAGAAATGCCAAGGTAACCTACAAACCAGCTTTAGGTTGGATTCTAACCCTTCCAACCAGAGAGGGCTCTCTCAAACATGTAGAGACTGAAAATACTCAAAAATATTTGGCAATGGACACACAAAGGTCAGATTCTACAATAGGGCAAGTTTGTTTAGGTTTTTAAAAGGGATGGTAGGAGAAACAAGAGGAAGAAAACATTGGGCAATGAGGTCAAATCCTGAAATATACTATGAATATTAATACAACAGATGTACTCCTGAGGGAATGGAGGCAAAGTAAGCATATCATTCAGCAATAAATAGTATTTCAAATGATGGCAAGACATAAAAGAGAAAATCCCATTACAAATGAAAGCATCAAACAAAGATGAATTCTCAGTTGTAACTTTAGAATAAATAACATAAGTCTGAATACAATGAACATAGCACTTAACAGAGACTGAATTATGGACATATAATCATTAAACACAACAACTGCATTAAACATATGAAAGGAGAATCTATCAAGAATGAATTCCAATCATGTACTCTTAGCTATGCTTATAAGAAATAACATAAGTGAAATGAATGTGAACTAGAGGAAAACGCACTAAAGAATACACCGTGATGAATCTCGACTATCAGAGAGCATTGTCCAGCTCACAACTTCGAACTCCAAACCCTTTCCCAAAATAGAAACAATTACAAATAGAACATGACACATTTTAACTAATCTCTTGTTTTTCAGGAGAAAACATAGGCTTCAAAATGCCACCTGTAATTCTCAAACCGTAACCGTTGCGTAAAATCTAAGAACATTTTTTGTAGATAAGCTCATTCTGGAAAAAAAACCTCTCTCAATTTCTTGAAATTCATCTCTAGCTGGTCGGAATACGTGTCACAAAAACATGTCTCGGACAGGAAATCATAACTGGAAAATATGGCTCCAATATTTCTTCAAATCTCCCAATCCATGACACATGTGTGAAAAATGAACAAGGTTAATGTTCTAGGGTCTGTGCTTGACAATAACCTCCTTTGAATTTTGAAAACTCATTCGGGTTCATCCGAAAATCATCGTGTAAATATCAACCGCTGCGGAAACTGACTGCCACATCCTCTTTGAAATGTCACTTGTGTTTTTTTCAAATCTAACTTTATTTATCCATATTATCCTTAAATATTTGGGAATAATATATTTGAATAAAAATAATTCCCCAATATTTTTTATCCTGTAAAATTAAATTTCCACAATTTAATTCATGCCCATGGTTTTGAAAAACCATTTATTCCTTACTTCCCATGGTTTTGAAATCCATGTCTTGTTTTGCCTAATTTACCATTTCACTGTGAAAACTATTCACTGGTTTGTTTCCCATGGTTTTGAAAACCATGTCTTGGAAACCATCTTGGTAAACTATGAAAATATCCCTTGATTTTCCCCTTTTACTTCTGTAAAAACCTTGGATAAATAATTGTCCAAATCTTCCGTTCACGTACATTTTCTTCTTTATGATTCTTTTCCATAGCAATAAACATTAATTTCTTTGCTCTGTAAAATTTAAATTTTACCTCTGTAAAAAAATTTCACCGAGGAAGAATTTCATTTATTGGAAATTTCATGATTATTATTGAAATGCACTCCTAGAAAATATGCCGCACATAAACCATATAATAAATGGTTGAAATATTATTTTGGGCTTGGGAGGAGTGGTTTTACTCCACACCACTCTTACCCCCGCCTTAAAAAATTAACCCCCGTTTACTTTCAACCCCCATGTATATCCACCCTTTGACTTTTCAATATTAAAAATTGAGATTTGTGCCCATGATTTGACGTGAGGACATGAATTAAATATTGGATTAAATATTAATATAAATATTTTAATATAAAAATATTTATACTAATAATAATAAACCCTTTTCCATTTTTCTAAGGACTTTGGGCATATGAGGCTCATCACATGACTTTGTGGATAGAATAAGGGAGTTTAAGCTTAATAAAAGGAATATTTTTAATTTTCAACGGCAATATGATAATAAGGGTAAAAATGAATGAAGTGATGGAACTGAGGGATTTAGATCAGCATTAAGGCTAGATATAGGTTTGGGATATTTGTCAATTTTTACTCATGGAGGACATGACTATTTTGGATGATTAGTAGAGTGAAGGATTTAGGTGATGGGAGCTTGATCGAGCTGGTTTCATTGGTAATTGAGTGAAGGATACTCCATAGGATTCATTTTTCCTATTACCAATGTGAGTTCGAAAAAATGACAAAATATTACTCAATTGCATTCTCATGGTTTCACGAGCATGAGAAAGAATTAAGACTGTGCTCGGAGTTTTTCCTAAAAAACCCTAAAAGCATCTATAATAAAAACACACAAAAACAATAAAAAATGGTGGATCGTTGTCAAACGTCTCGTCCTTAGATCTTTCACTGTGTAATAGAAAACACTTTGCAAAGTTGGTTAAACTTTAGGGCATGGGTAAAATATAAAAAATAATTTAATTTTGCAATAAAATATGGTAAAAAGAAATAAAATAGGCCAAAACAACCCTTTTACCATTTTGTTTTTCAATTTCACCCAAATAGTGCCCAAAACCCTCTTTTTCTCCCAAATTTCAACTGTCGATTCTGGAGCGCTTGGTGGATCATTTCGCAAACTGCTTCCGTCAAAAAGGTAATCTTTTGCCTCTTTATCTTTTCATGGTTTAAAATTTCATTTTAATTGGTTTATTGTTGAGTTTGGGTCAATTTCTTGGGGGTACCTATGCTTTCAGATCGTTGCAGGCCCACAGTATTGTGAACTACGACGATCTGAAATCGCCACGGGGAGCTCAAAGACAAGGTGTGATGACATCACTCTGCATGAAATCAAAGCCCTACAACAACCACAACTCAACTTTTGAAAAGATAAAATGAGTTAGGAAAACTTCCAAGAATTGATTTTTTATGATTCTAATCCTCTTTCACTCTGCATGAAATCAAAGCCCTGCAACAACCACAACTCAACTTTTGAAAAGATAAAATGAGTTAGGAAAACTTCCAAGAATTGATTTTTTATGATGCTAATCCTCTTTTGATGTTACTTGGCAGGTTTTCCTCAGTCAAAATGCTCAAGTGGAGAGAATGGGAGAATGAGGAAGAAGACTATTTTGCCAAGAATGACCTGGGCACAGTTATGGCACTTAGGCAATGTGGATTACTCATGTTCTTCAAAATTCAAGGAATGAGAGCCCAATTGAGATTGCTAGAGTGTATGGTCCACATTTGGGATGTGAATGAACAAGCCTTTCAGGTGGGTGTGCATACACTCACATTGGATATAGATGACATTTAATTTCTGATGGGTTTATCTCGCCGAGGCTCTCGGGTATCACTCTCGAGAAGCAGGGGTGGGGGAGAACCCATGGATTACTATGTTGCACACCATTGCATGCCCGGTATGGAAAACAATAGTGGCAAGGTGACCATTAGAGATGTTAGGGATTTACCATTGAGGACCATCCTCTATACCATTACCTAGATGGTAGGGAGTGCAACTCCCCACATGGATTTTCAAAGCCACTTTCAGTATGTCATAGAGTGCATGGAGCCCAAGGTCTTCAACTGGTGTGAGGGTGTCTTGAAGAACATGAAAAATCAATTGACAAAGTGTCGAAATGGTCAGTTGAAACAGTTTGGTTACAGGTCCATTTTGGTGTCCTTCTTCTTGGAGAGGGTCCCCATTTTACGTCTACATGTGGAGTGTGACATACCCGCTCCACAAGACCCATGGATGAAAATATGGGTGGACTTGATGGTTCATCACAATGGCGTGCCTATCGTCAAGTATGACGATGTTTTCTTCCAATAGCTGAGAAATCAGCCAATCATGGTGGAGGACTATGTGTATGTTGGGATGGACTTTTGTGGGGGTCTTGACTTAGCTCTTCCTGAGGAATATTAGTGGGGAGACATAGGTAAGAAGGAAAATTTTCATTATATGATGTTTTTGATATTTTAATTATATAAATGTTTTTTGTCATTTATCCAAGACTAAATCAAGTGCTCTCAATAATGCAGATGTGGCACATTATCATCCTCTGGGATCATCTCCCATTCAGAGGCGAGGAGAGAGAGGTGTTGTAGCAGGAGTGGTTTCACGGATCTTGAGGCGATTGAGAAGAATCTAGAGGGATTAACCATGAATATCCGTGATGCCACGGTGGACGAACTTCCTCAGCACTATCAACGCCATACAGTTGGTGTATCTACATTTATTGGTCAACTGCTTTGTAGAGTCACATGGACAGTTGTTTGTTACAATGAGCAGCATCCTTGATGCTTTTGTATATGAAGCCATGAGATTCACTTTTCGATATTTTGGTCCTTGGACAAAAACTTTTTTGTAACTTTTATCACTATTAATATAAAGTTCCTACCAGCTTACTTGTCTTTTTCAAATGTGTGTTTGGATTTATAAATGTCTCAGATGTTTGTCTAGCACATAATTAGCCAATGCATATGTCAATATGTTTAGACATCCAGGAATATGTTGATATTTGATATAATCAAAATTTCTTTCCAAGAGGCGAATTCTTAAGTATACCCTTAACAAAGTAGGACTTCAGATGGAATAAATGTTACTTAAGTGCAGCACTACTAACTATGAATCGAGTCGTACAATAATATGACGGATTCCAAATGAAATGGCGTCAGTTAATAATTCAATAATTGCATTGTATTCCACGATATTATTAGTTGCACAACCAAGGAAAACATTGTGTAGACTGATCAACTGATCCATAGGTGCATAGATTGCCCATGCAGAAGATGCTAGGTTTTGAGTATTACGACTAGCACCATCAGTAAAGATGATATAGGATAGTGAAGACACTGACATATGGAAACCAAGAACAATGCAAGTTAAGCAACTAAAAGGAAAAACAAAAATGAAAAAATCACACTAGAGTATAGTACACTAAAAATACATAGCACTCATGCAAAAATAGTTTAAGCATAGTACTTCTTCAAGTAAATCCCATTTTTGGGTTCACCCAAAGGAATTCCATCATAATCTACCAGCTCATAAGCCCCTTTCTCCAACACTCGTTTCACAATATAAGGTCCATGCCACATGGGATCGAATTTACCGTCCCCTAATAAGTCACGATCTTGTTCATAAAGAAGAACCAAATCACCCTCAGAAAAAACATGTGGTTTGACATGCTTGTCATATTGAGATTTGACACACTTCTTCTGAGTTTCAATGACTAAGGCATCATCACGGCGAGTCTCGTCTAATTGCATCAAATACAAGAGAGGTTCCTCTTCAGCTAAGGTGTTAGGGAGAAGTTTGACAGCTAGTTTCAAAGATGGGATTTCACATTCAATTGAAAAAATAGCTTCAATACCATATACTAACTGGAAAGGTGTGAACCCTATGGAAAAATTAATAGATGCCCGATAGGCCCATAATACTGAGAAGAGCATCGTGTGCTAGCTTGACTTGTGAATTTCTATCATCCGTCGAAGCATAGTAGTAAGAATTTTGTTAATTGCTTCAACCTGGCCATTGGCCTGTGGATAGTAAGGTGTTGAGTTTTCATGTGAAAGACCCAACTTCTCGGTAAGTTCAAACATCATGAAATTGCGAAAATGACTACCATGGTTAGTGGCGATGGCTTGAGGGGCACCAAATATAGTAACGATATGATTGAATATGAATAATGCTACAGTTTTCTCGGTTTTATCAAATGTAGGCATCGCCTTGGCCCATTTAGTGAAATAATCCACGGCTACGATGATGTATCCATGCCCCCCCCGACCAAGTGAGGGTTACATGTCATGATGTCAATGCCCCATTTAGCGAATGGACCAACGAAAACTACAAGGTAAAGAGGAGCACGATGAGATCGGATTTTATTGTTATACGTTTGACAAGCATGGAATTTATGGACGATAGTAATGCAATCCTTAAACAATGAAGGCCTAAAGTAACCAGCTCGTAAGATCTTTTGGGAAGTGGCATACCCAAACATATGACCGCCACATGCTCCGGAATCACATTCATTCAAATATTTCTTAGCTTCATCGTAAGTTAGGCATCATCGAAAGATCGAATCAATACCACGACGGTAAAGGGTATCACCAAGGATAATGTATTGGCGAGCTTGATACCAAATACGACGACGATCCACACTAGAAAGATCGAGCCAGAAAATTTGGGTTTGGAGATAAATGATAATGTCTCCATACCATATGTAGTCATAACTGATCAGAAAGAGAGACTCATCAGGAAAGGAATCCTCTGCCACAGTTTCTTTCTCAGTAGATGGAAGGTCACATATCAATTCGGCAAAAACCAAATATTTCTTTGATTTGGCACGTTCAAATTCCAAATCAAACTCCTCGAAAATGACTATCCATTTGGAGTATTTTCCCCCCATAAATTGTCGAGTAAGGATGTGTTGCATAGGGTTGCAATCGGAAATGAATATGGTTTTGTGTAATAATATATAATGATGAAAATGTTGAACAACTTGAACAGCTGCCAAGGCCAGTTTCTCCACAGTCAAATATTTAGTTTCGGTGGTCATGAGACTCCGACTCAAATAGTAGATGACATGTGAATCATGTGAATCATCCTCTTGGACTAGGACCATAGTGATGGTAGAATCCAAAGTAGCTAATTATAAGAAATAATCTCAACTATAATCGGGTGGAAATAAGAGTGGTGTACGAGTTAAGGCAAGTTTCAAATATTCAAAGGCTTTGTTGGCAGTTTTGTCCCATACAAAATCTTGACCCTTTTTAAGAAGTCGAGTAAAACCTTTCGTTAATTCAACATAATTGGGGATGAGTCAACGTAAAAATTTTACCTTCCCTTACAAACTTTGGAGTTGGCGCAATGTAGGAGGAGGCAGATTGAGAATAGCTTCAACCTTCAGAGGGTCCACTCTGATCCCATGTGTAGAAACGATAAAACTAATAAGTCTTCCAGAATCCACATGAAAAATGAATTTATGTGGATTCAGTCGTATGCGATAATAGTGATAGCGTAGGAAAATGGCTCGTAAATGTGTCAGGTGATCTTGACGACACACGGAATGCGTTAGTAAATCAACTAGGTAAGGTTGTACAATGTGTTTAATGTCATGAAAAGTGTAAGACATAGCGCGTTGAAAAGTCACACCAGCATTCTTGAGACCAAAAGGTAGTTTCTGGTATGTGAAGGTTCCCCAAGGGAAGATAAAATTAGTCTTATGTTGATCTGCAGGTAAAATATTTATTTGATTATAGTGGAGAAACCATCCACTAAAGAGAATATTTCACTCTCAGCACAGTTGTCAATGATCTGGTCAATGAAAGGGGTTGGGTAATTGTCTTTGGGACAAGCCTTGTCGATATACCTATAATATACACAAACATGGATCGTTCCTTGTTTATTCATAACTGAAACAAGATTAGACACCCAATCAGTCAAATCCACATGATAGACAAAACTGGCTTTAAGAAGTTTTTCAACTTCGAGTTTAATAGCAACAGCTTTGCATGGATGTACTAGGCAAAGTCTCTGTCAAACGGTTTTAGCGTCCGATTAATTCTTAATCTCATGTACAACAATATCTATATCAATTCCCGACATCTCTTCGTAGCTCCAGGAAAAAACGTCATGGAATTCTTGGAAAAGAGATTTATAAATTTGGACCTCAGCTGCAAAACATGAGGCACCAATGTGAACATTTTCCATGACTCTAGGTTTAATCGAAATATCTAAAGGAATGGTGGGTGAAATGTTACCCAAGTTCCATTCATACAAAACATTGTCTATTGGTTCAGGAACAGGGGAAATCGTAAAAACAGTAGACGAATTCCAAATCTGTTGATAACTCTCTATAGTCTCGAGTTCCAGGAAGAGAATAGAATGATGATGTCCATCGTCTCATAGGATATATTCCATAGACATGATTGTCATGATCATTTCATCGGTGTGAAAAACTACGTGAAATGGATCCAGAGACGTATCTAAAAGAGAATGAGGAGAAGGATTTGTCGATTGAATAGCTTGATAATCCAATTCTACCAAACTTAAGGGCATTATGTCATCATAACGAAGACAATCCTCAGAGCTAGGTACTATCCAATGGTCATAAGACTCAGGGATTTCACCACCATTGGTTGATATCATGTTAATCGAGGCAACAAAAGGAGTAGGAATATCGGGTGGTGGAATGGGGAACGTACCCATTAACGATGAATATTTTAAAATACCCACATCGACATTCTCATAACCGAGAGGTGTTTTCGCAATGAAAGGTATGTTACTAGTACGAGAATCGGAATTAAAGAAGGCAAGTTGATTGGTAGTAACAACTTTTCCTTGGTGATGGAAATGTATCATATGGAAAAGAGTAGAAACAATTACACGCATGGAATCAATCCAACTACGGCCAAGTAGAAGGTTGTAATCGAGAGGTACATCAAATACCTCAACCTCAACAATAACCGCTTTGCCTTCTAACGTAATAGATAACGAAGGAAGAACACCATAAGGTTTAAATTTTGTACCATTAAATTTTTTTAGAGTATTGTGTGACTCGGTAAGGGAAAGAGAGCCAATGGATTTCCAACAAGTGATGGACATGATGCAAGTCGAGGCTCCTTCATCAATAACAGTTCAACAAATATTCTTATTTTCCACAATAACTTGGATCTGAAATGTTAATTGAGGAGGAAGCCTTGGAATATGATCTTCCAAGTCAAATATTATCAAGTTCCTAATGGTAGGATCAATTCCACCATTAGCTTTTAATAGTGCCTTATGTTGCATAGGACAACTTTGAAGGACTTTGAGAGCCGACATCGCAGAAGGTGCCTGCGCAATATCTTCTACAATATTGTAGTTTTTAGCAGCACGTGCATGAGGGTTAAACGATGACTTACGAACAACGCATTTAGGAGGAGGATGAATAATTGTATCTAGACTCGGTCCTTTGAGATGAAGAAGACTGTTGGGAGGTAAAGTTGATGCAGGAGGTTGAACCAATGGAGGTGGTGAATCATCAACTTTTTCTTTCGAAGGATAATCTTTGGCTCGAGTAGAAACTGAAACTCCGTTCTTCTTGGAGTCATCAGTACACATAAGTACATAAGATGTGGTAGATGGATAAGGTTGGTCATGAATGACCAATTGGGCCTGTAGCTAAGAAGGAAAAGGTTGTGACAAAATGATAGGTGTAGGAGGTGTCCCGGTTCCTTGCAGGAACTTAGTAACCTCAACATGCCATGGACAATCTTTCGTACAATGATCCTCACCACAGAGAAGACAAGGATAACGAGGTTTGCACTTTTATTTGTCATCAACAGGCTGAGTCTTAGGTTTATCGGATTGTTGATTATTATTTTTGTCCGCTTTACTCTTTCCCTTCCCTTTCTTTTTATTTTGATTTTTACCGGTAGGTGTATATTGAATCGAATTAACCTCAGAGGTTTTACTGGGAGAAGGGGTTGGAGGAGGAGTATTTTGTACATTAGCAGTATTAGACTTGGGATTGGAATGGATGGCTTGTTTAGACTGAGTCTCAGCATGAAAAATTCCAATCACGCCATTAGCATCATGAGAAGCTACTGGAATTGTTGGGGTTGGGTTTGTAGACGGGCAAGGAGCACCAGGGATCAAGTCATATAGTGTTCTCATTTGTGAATAAATGAGATCCAAGTATTGAGTATGACTAATCGACTTCTCTTCAGTGAAGACACCACCCATGGAAAC
>JASDQU010103864.1:173319-185798 GCA_032191745.1 Picea mariana | reverse complement strand
TGCAAAGTCGCTGGCGCACTCAGACCACTCAGGAATGCTAGATCGCGTCTCTGTGTGCGAGGAGCCCTGATCGGCTGCTCCCGTCGCGAATCCTCGCCCCTGCAAACGAATGGAGCCCTGGTCGGCTGCTCTCGTCAAATTTCCTCGCCCCTGCAAACGAAAGAGCAGGCCGTCGACCTCCAGCAAGTCCAGTCGCAGCGGCAAACACTCATGCCATGTCGTATCTACGCGCTGAAACACCGATCCGTATGCAGAAACACCGCCCTTGAGCCTGATCTGTTGCTGGCAGCAAAAGCATCCAAAGATCTGAAGCAGGAATTCGAGATCAAGCCAAGCCTGGCCGCCGAAGGGCCGAGGCTGCCTGTGCGCGCGCCTAGGGTTTCATCTTCCGCATGCTCCCGGTTCACAAGCTCACCCTTCTTTTTTGTTTCCCACCAAAAATTACAAATTAGAATAAAATTTAAAAAAAAAATAATCAAATTAGAATAAAATTTAAAACAAACCCAAAAATAATAAAAAATTAAAATTAAAATAAAATTTAAAATAAAATAATCAAAATAAAATAAATTTTAAAACAAAATTTAAAACAAAATGATCAAAACCCAAAAATAATAAAAATTTAAAATAAAATGATCAAAACCCAATAATAATAATATTTACAATAATCAAATTAGAATAAAATTTAAAACAAAATGATCAAAACCCAAAAATAATAATATTTACAATAATCAGATTAGAATAAAATTTAAAACAAAATAATCAAATTAGAATAAAATTTAAAACAAAATGATCAAAACCCAAAAATAATAATATTTACAATAATTAAATTAGAATAAAATTTAAAACAAAATGATCAAAACCCAAAAATAATAATATTTACAATAATTAAATTAGAATAAAATTTAAAACAAAATGATCAAAAGCCAAAAATAATAAAAATTTAAAACAAAATGATCAAAACTCAAAAATAATAATATTTACAATAATCAAATTAGAATAAAATTTAAAACAAAATAATCAAATTAGAATAAAATTTAAAACAAAAACCCAAAAATAATAAAAATTTAAAACAAAATGATCAAAACCCCCAAATAATAAAAATTTAAAACAAAATGATCAAAACCCCCAAATAATAAAAATTTAAAACAAAATGATCAAAACCCAATAATAATAATAATATTTACAATAATCAAATTAGAATAAAATTAAAAAAAAATAATTAAATTAGAATAAAATTTAAAACAAAAACAAAATGGTCAAAACTCAAAAATAATAAAAATTTGAAACAAAATGATCAAAACCCAAAAATAATAATATTTACAATAATCAAATTAGAATAAAATTATACAATAAAAACTTAGAAGCAAACAGCTCCGGAATCGAGCCATAGAAATGAAATGAAATGTAAATACTTGTTGTAGGCTGGTGAGCCAAGTTTGTATAAGCTCGTGGGCTTATGTGATTGTATGTATGCAACACATTAATAAAATATAAACACCGTCGTGTGCAGGCCAACATGATGAATGAGTGATGGGGGACTAAGCATCCATAGAGAGGACAAGGAAATAATCAAATTAGAATAAAATTTAAAACAAAATGATCAAAACCCAAAAATAATAAAAATTTAAAACAAAATGATCAAAACCCAAAAATAATAATATTTACAATAATTAAATTAGAATAAAATTTAAAACAAAATAATCAAATTAGAATAAAATTTAAAACAAAAACAAAATGATCAAAACCCAAAAATAATAAAAATTTAAAACAAAATTATCAAAACCCCAAAATAATAATATTTACAATAATCAAATTAGAATAAAATTTAAAACAAAATAATCAAATTAAAATAAAATTTAAAACAAAATGATAAAATCCCAAAAATAATAAAAATTTAAAACAAAATGATCAAAACCCAAAAATAATAATATTTACAATAATCAAATTAAAATAAAATTTAAAACAAAATAAAAACAAAATAATCAAATTAAAATAAAGTTTAAAACAAAATGATCAAAACCCAAAAATAATAATATTTACAATAATCAAATTAAAATAAAATTTAAAACAAAATAAAAACAAAATATTCAAATTAGAATAAAGTTTAAAACAAAATGATCAAAACCCGAAAATAATAAAAATTTAAAACAAAATGATCAAAACCCAAAAATAATAATATTTACAATAATCTAATTATAATAAAATTTGAAACAAAATGATCAAAACCCCAAAAATTGATGTGTCATCCATATAAGCAAAAAAATGATGTCACTGACATGTCACTGTAAGTCCAAAAGAACTCTAACATATTAATTAAATAAATATAAAATAAAATAATATAACAATAATAAATATATAAAAATAATAAAATATAAATAAAACAATATTTACAATAAAATAATAATATTTACAATAATAATTGATGTGTCACCCATATAGGCAAAAAAATGATGTGTCACTCACATTTGGCGGTAAGTCCCAAAGAGCTCTAACATATTAATTAAATAAATATAAAATAAAATAATATAACGATAATAAATATATAAAAATAATAAAATATAAATAAAACAATATTTACAATAAAATAATAATATTTACAAAAATAATAAAAATTTTGTTTAAAACAAAATATCAAAAACCCAAAAATAATAATATTTACAATAATCAAATTAGAATAAAATTTAAAACAAAATGATCAAAACCCAAAAAATTGATGTGTCACCCATATAAGCAAAAAAATGATGTGTCACTGTGGTGGTAAGTCCCAAAGAGCTATAACATATTAATTAAATAAATATAAAAGAAAATAATATAACAATAATAAATATATAAAAATAATAATATATATATAAAACAATATTTACAATAAAATAATAATATTAATTTTGTTTAAAACAAAATGATCAAAACCCAAAAATAATAATATTTACAATAATCAAATTAGAATAAAATTTAAAACAAAATGATCAAACCCAAAAAATTGATGTGTCACCCATATAGGCAAAAAAAATGATGTGTCACTGACATGTGGCGGTAAGTCCCAAAGAGCTCTAACATATTAATTAAATAAATATAAAATAAAATAATATAACAATAATAAATATATAAAAATAATAAAATATAAATAAAACAATATTTACAATAAAATAATAATATTTACAATAATAATTGATGTGTAACCCATATAGGCAAAAAAAAATGATGTGTCACCGACATGTGGCGGTAAGTCCCAAAGAACTCTAACATATTAATTAAATAAATATAAAATAAAATAATATAACAATAATAAATATATAAAAATAATAAAATATAAATAAAACAATATTTACAATAAAATAATAATATTTACAAAAATAATAAAAATTTTGTAAATTGATGTGTCACCCATATAGGCAAAAAAAAATGATGTGTCACTGACATGTGACGGTAAGTCCCAAATAACTCTAACATATTAATTAAATAAATATAAAATAAAATAATCTAGAGATAATAAATATATAAAAATAATAAAATATAAATAAAACAATATTTACAATAAAATAATAATATTTACAAAAGTAATAAAAATTTTGTTTAAAACAAAATATCAAAAACCTAAAAATAATAATATTTACAATAATCAAATTAGAATAAAATTTAAAACAAAATGATCAAAATCCCAAAAATTGATGTGTCACCCATATATATATAGGTGACATGTGGGGTAAGTCCCAAAAAGCTCTAACATATTAATTAAATAAATATAAAACAAAATAATATAGCAATAATAAATATATACAAATAATAAAATATAAATAAAACAATATTTACTATAAAATAATAATATTTACAATAATAAAATTAGAATAAAATTTAAAACAAAATGATAAAAACCCAAAAAATTGATGGGTCATCCAAATAGGTGACATGTGACGGTAAGTCCCAAAAAGTTCTAACATATTAATTAAATAAATATAAAATAAAATAATATAACAATAATAAATATATAAATAATAAAATATAAATAAAACAATATTTACAATAAAATAATAATATTTACAATAATCAAATTAATGGTTTCTGGTATTCCAAAATGTACCCAAACTTTTTCAAAGAAAAGCTTGGCAGTTACCTCTGTGATGATGCTCTTCTTGCAGGAAACCATAATCGCCATCTTGGAAAAGTGATCAACAACCACAAAAACACAATAATTTCCCTGCTTGGTGGATGGAAGGCCCGACATGTAGTCCATTGAGATGGATTCCCACGACTTGTCAGGAGTAGGCATAGGGGTGTACATACCTTTTTTCTTAGTGGCCGGTTTGGTAATAGCACAGGTAGTGCATGACCTAATATACTTATCGACATCCTGTTGAAGTTTCAGCCAGTAGAAATGTTGCTGCAACACTGCCACTATATTTTATATGCCAAAGTATCCTACCACCCGACTATAGTGGGATTCCCAAATCAGCTTCACTGACTCGCTTGATGGAATGTAGAGATGGCCCAGATGACATGACAACCCATCCTAAAGATGGAAATTAGTGGCAATTGTGTTTATGCCCAACATCTGGTAGGTGGTGGTGAATTTAGGATCTTTCTCATAGAGTTGGGGCCATCCGAAGGTCTTGTGGCTGTCAGAGTCTAGCGCTATGGTGAGTGCCGCAACTGGAGGTTAGCTGAGGCAATTAATGACACGATTGGTACTTCTTGTCTTATACTTGATGTTGAGGTGGAACTGCTGCAAGTATGTGGACCACTTCTGATGGTGGTCATTCTGCAATTTTCCTTTTGTCTGCATGAAGTGCAGTGGCTTATGATCATTGTGGATGAATGTCTCCTTCCCGAAAATTTAAGGTCTTCATTAGCGACAGACTTACAAAATGGAGTACATTTATTTTTGGTAAGTAGGGTACTTACGAACAACATCTGATAGTATCTCACTATGATAGGCCATGGGGTGGCCGTGCTGAGTGAGAATTGCACCCACAACATAGTCTGGAGCATCTGTCTCGATCTTAAAGGGTTGTTGTAGGTCAGGTAATGAAAGCACTAGGGATTAGCACAAGCATTGCTTCAAATCATCAAACACTTGTTGTTGGGAGAGGCCCCACACAAACTTTTCCTTACCACCACCCCTGGTTACTTGATCGAGGGCCCATGCAATATGGGAGAATCCCAACACGAACCTGTGATAGAAATTGGCAAGGCCTAAGAAGCTTCAAAGATCAGTGAGTGTGGTTGGGGCTGGTCAATCAAGGATGACCTGGATCTTGGCTGGATCCACATGCACACCATGCTTATCAACGATGTAACATAGGTACTAGACCCTTTCCATGCCGAAGGAGTATTTCTCTAAGTTGGCATATAGCTTGTGCTATCATAGAGTGTGCAGAACCAGCCGAATATGTTGCAAGTGTTCCTCCCAAGTCTTGCTAAAGATGAGGATTTCATATAGATACACCACTACAAAAGAATTGGTGAATGACCATAAGATATCATCCATCATCCTCATGAAATTTTCTGGTGCATTTTTCAAACCAAATGGCATGACCAACCATTTAGAAAGACCTTCTTTTGACTTGAAGCCAATCTTCGATACATATGTCTGCTCTATTGGGACCTGATGGTAGCCAAAATTTAGATCAATATTACTGAAGTATTTGGCCCCCCTTGAGCTGATTGAGGAGATCGTCGATTTGGGGAATCGGGTACCAGTTCCTAACTGTGATTTCATTTAGGGCCTGATAATCAATGCATAGTCGCTAGGTCCCATATTTCTTTTGCACAAGCATGATTGAGATTCCACAAGGTGATGAGTTGGGTCATATGTGCCCATTATGGAGTAGTTCTTGGATCTGACGCTTGATCTCTTCATTTTCTAACAGAAAGCAGCAATAGATTGGCCCATTGGGTAGCGGTGCATCGAGAGTCAAATCGATGGAACACTTAACCTGGCAGTGTAGAGGTACCCCCATAGGTGAGGAGAAGATGTCTTTGTATTCTTCCATGACCTTATCCACTTGCTTCTACTGCGTGGAGAGGTCGATCGCGAAGGCCATGGATGTGGCTGAAATCTTTCGTTCACTCTTAGAGCGAATCACGAAGAAGACAAATATCTTAGTTTGAGAGATGACCTTCCTGCATTGCTTGGACGAGATCAAGGAAATGGCACTAGGTGGGACTACCTCGGGTATCCTGTACAATTTACTGTCCAAAGTAATAATAACACTGCGAGGCCTAGAATCATATACAACATGACGTTTCCATAAATAAGGTTGGTCCAAAATAACATCACAAACTTCAAGGAGAGAAACATCACACAATACCTCATCTTTGAAGGGCTTGATGTCGTAGAAAATACGACACTGTTGGCTAACGCAAAGATCACTTCCATGGTGGAGCCATCCAATGGTGTAGGGATGCATGTGAAACATTGTCGATAAGTCTAGACACTTGATGACCTCCTCTGAGATGAGGTTCTTCTGGCTACTGCTATCAATGATGAAGTGTAGTGGGGTACCTTTCACCCACATCTATGAATGAAAGAGGCAATCTCCTTCCTCTGGCTCATCAGGTTCACTGGGCTAGATCTTGTTGGTAGAAACAACGACACTGGGTTTCCCGTCAATGATCCATCTCCCCTTTTCTGGTTCTGACTAATATTCGGAACCCACATCTGATTCACAGGCTTTCATGTTAGCCACTAATGAATACTTTGAGCAGAAATCAACAGTGTTATGCCAGGGGCTCTTATGGAAGTCGCACCACTTTCCAATATCTTTCTTCATCTTTCCATTGTCCTTCTTTGTTTGTGGCTTATACTAGCTATCATGAGGTTGTCCATATTTTCTCTGTCCTTTGTTCCACGGGTTATTCTACCCTTGCCTTGCTTCTATTGTGAGTGCTTCCCATACCTAAATTGCCATGGTTTTTGTTTAAACTTCTGCTCAATTTTGATGACATATCGATAGGCCGCGCCCAAGGACGAGATGTCCAGAAAATCCATTTCTACCTAGATGTATCTATGCATACCACCGTGGTACTTGAGCACTAGATGTCGCTCAAAATATTTTATACCCAACTTGGTGCGCTAGGTATGGAATATATTTGTGAACTCTGGCACTACTTCGTCCCTTTCTTGCTGCAGTGTGGTCCATTTTGTATAAAGATCATCATAACTTCCGATAGGGTAGTATTGCTCGTTAATAGCATCCTTGAAGGACTCCCAGGTGAGTGCAACTGTAAATAATGAGGGTTCCTCTATTTCCTATTGCTCACATAAAGTTTCCCACTAATCTTTGACACGGGGGATGACTTTGAGGAGCACAAAAGTAATGTTTTCTCTATTCTAAAAGTTATGGACAAAAAAATACCCTTCTAGCAGATTCAACCATTTGTCTACCTCATATACATCTATCTGACCTTCAAATATAGGAATATCAAATTTGATATGTACATTGAAGGGGACGGTGCCTCTGCTCGAGGAAGATCCGTCCCATGTTGGTATTTTTTGAAGGATTTGCGCAAAACTATCCATCATCTCGTTCCTCTATTGTGCTAGGGCTTCCTCGAGCAACAGTTTGAAAGGATCTCCTGTCCCATTGTCTTTCTTTTCTCTTACCATGGAAGGTTGCTTGGGCAGGCAAGAACCTTTTTCCTCAAGAGAAACAAGCTCAAGATCCAACTCTTTTTACCCTGACCTCGTCGGAGACATGCATTAAGAATGACAAGGAGCATACCATCTGATACCACTGATCCATATTTTATGAGAAGAAAGAAATGAATACAAATCTATATTATTAACACATAGAGTCAATGATCAATGAGCAACAGTTTGAAAGGATCTCTTGTCCCATTGTCTTTCTTTTCTCTTACCATGGAAGGTTTCTTGGGCAGGCAAGAACCTTTTTCCTCAAGATAAACAAGCTCGAGATCCAACTCTTTGTACCCTGACCTCGTTGGAGACATGCATTAAGAATGACAAGGAGCAGACCATCTGATACCACTGATCCATATTTTATGAGAAGAAAGAAATGAATACAAATCTATATTATTAACACATAAAGTCAATGATCAATAACAAATATACAGTAAAGCACGGCTTCTATTAATAAAGAAAGATGTTGAAACTGTAAAATGTAGACTGAAACAAGCTTGCTAGAATGGTGACAGCTTATCTCTGAGAAGAGATTTGACGGTTGCACTCATTCGCAAGAAGATGAGTACCATGAGGCTCTAAAATCATTTTTACAATAAACATGAATGCCAAAACCCTATACATCCCAAAACTTAACCCTAGGAGATGAAGCGCCAAGAGTCATGTGGGCCCCGTTGGGGTAACTTGGTACATCAACTTCCCGGGGTCGCAACTTTTGCATACGATCTTCGTTTTAGGCGCACGATAGCTCGTTGGAAAGTTCTATCTGAGGAATACACATTATGTCATCATACTTTGACTTTGTTTATGGTTTGAATGTTTAAATCCTTATAAATGCTGTTTGGGGCCTCAAAACGACCTCAAAAGTTTATGACCCAAAAACTAGGAAAAAATTGCCAAATTGAAAAACTGCCAAGATGAGCCAGTTGGAATAGGTGGGAGGCCACCGATATCTACCTGGATCAAGATTTTTTCAGCCCATATGGAGGAGACAACCAAAGAAAAAGTGGCAAGCATTGAAGACCATTCAGTTTTGAGGGATTTTGAAGATGTTTTTAGAGAAATTCTGGGACTACCACCAAAAAGAGACATTGATTTCTCTAATGATTTTGTGCTAGGAGCTACCCCAGTTTCTAAGACACCTTACATAATGGGAACACATAAATAAAAGTGTTTCATATGCAACTTGAATAAATTTTTAAGAAGGGGTATATACGCCCAAGTGTGTCACCTTGGGGAGCCCCGATTCTTTTTGTGAAGAAGAAGGATGGAACCTTAAGGCTATGTATTGATTTTAGGAAGCTTAATAAAGTTACCATAAATAATAAGTATCATTTTCCAATAATTGATGATTTGTTTGACCAACTGAAAGGTGCAAGAATCTTTTCGAAGATTGACTTGAGTTCAAACTATCATCAAGTAAGGATAAAGGAAGAAGACATTAGCAAGACAACATTCAGAACAAGATATGGGCATTATGAATTCACAGTAGTGCGGGCTATCAAATTCCCCAACTTTTTTTATGTGCCTGATGAATGGAGTGTTCAGGAAGTACCTGAACAATTTTTTGATTGTGTTCTTAAATGGTATCCTTGTCTATTCTAAATCAAAAGAGGAACATGAGAAACATTTAAGAATGGTGTTGCAAGTTTTAAGAGATTATAAATTGTATGCTAAGATAATTAAGTGCATCTTTTACCAAAAGAAGATTCACTACTCGGGGCATATAATTTCAACAATGGGGATAGAATTTGATCATGAGAATATAGAGGCCATTAGAGGATGGTCGACGCCAAAGAATGTGATAGAGTTAGATCATTTATGGGTCTTGCTGGTTATTATCGAAGATTCATAAAAGGGTTCTCAAGTCCAATCACTTCTTTGCAAAAGAAGGGAGTGAAATTTGAATGGAATTCCAAGTGTGAAGATAATTTTCAACATTTGAAGGAAATATTGACAAGTGCACCAATATTGAAGATTGCAGATCCAAATGAAGATATGTTGTGTGCACCAATGCATGCAAGGAAGGAATCAATGGATTTCTCGGTCAAAGTGACCATGTGGTATGTTATGAGTCCAGAAAATTAAAAGAGCATGAGAGGAATTATGCTACACATGACTTGGAGTGAGAAACGATAGTACATGAATTAAAAATGTGGAGGAATTACCTTATGGGTAAGAAATTGGAGCTAAGAACATACCACTATGGTCTGAAACATTTGTTTGGACAACCAACACTAAATGCTAGACAAACTAGATGGTTGGAATTTCTAAGTGAATACGACTTCAAAATTAAGCATATAAAAGGAAAAAAAAATCAAGTAGTTGATGCACTCAACAGGAGAGCTCACGAAGTGCATGTGACATCCATCGACATGCATAAGACAAATTTGAAAGATCAAATTATTATAGCAGCAAATTCAGATCAATAATATGTGAAAATAAAAGAAACATTAAAACAAAGTAATTGATCCCTTTCCACCTTTGATGAGCTCTTCTTGAAGCTCATCTAGCGACTTTGCTTTCCCAAGAACCCTCTTTTCCCTTATCCCTTTCCACCTTTTGATGAGCCTTGAGCTCATCTGGAGACTCCATTGAGGTATTACCCTAAGTAATGGAACCATGGCCTCACATGAATTACCATGGGAATTCCATAATGTGTATCCTTCTATTGATGTTCAAAATATCCCTGGATATCCAAATCATTGCGCTGCAGACTGGAGGGAAAGTTTCCCTAATTTTGATGGTGAACCATCTCTAGCAGTCACTCTTGTCATGGAGTATATGAAGTATGCTTTAAGATTAAACGTGCTACATGAAGATGTGTTGATGAAAATTTTTGTATCCTATCTACAAGAAAGTCAAAGAAAGTAGATTGCGCACTCATGTGATCCAAAAAACATCCCATCCTCCACGAAACTTATTGAATAATTTATCAGGCATTACCGACCAACTACTTAGAATCTACAAGATATTTTCCAAGAGCTCAAAGACATTTTTTGTAGAGAAGGTTTCCCTGTGGATGATGAGACAATAGATGAAGATTCTCATGTTGAAGATATAGATGATACATCTAATGAAGATGAAGTTCTTGTATCTACCCTCCCTTTTGATGAAGACATCTAGGCCTTGATTCCTCCTACACATCAAGAAGACAACATGATGAGTCATGACCCTTTTGAAGAACTTGATGATGTTTTATTCTATGGCTCTGGAAGTGAAGAAGTATTATACGAGCCCTCAAATATGACATATCCTTTTAAAAAGGTGTTACACATTATTTTCGTCACCCCAGTGATCAATTGACGACACGTGCTTAACTCACTTCCATGTTTCCTAAAAATATTAAAAGAGACTTTCTCCAAGAGAAAATTGGTTTGCTTTTCCTCCCTAAAAAAATATGACAAAGAAGATCATTGCACCTTGCTCTATGATTGGGGTGCGATGATGCTTGATCATCACACTCTACACCAAAGATGGATTGCAGCGTTGTCACAGGCTGCCTGTGCATAGGGTGCGATGATGCTTAAGCAAGAGAAATGTCAAAATTCATGAATGTTCTAGAAGGGAATATTCTAGAAGATGAGGTGGCCTCCGATCGGTTTGGATCTTACTCGCTTCTCTGATTTAGTGGGATCATCCTAATCTCCTCATCCATTCTTATTTCACCCTATATAAAGAGGGATCTCTCATGGAAAAGGCTAAGGTTGAAAAGGCTAAGGTTTGCATATGCATGGAGAGTTTTTCTATAGATTATTATTGAGATAGATTTGCTTTAGCTCTCTAAGTCAGATTGTGGATCTTCTTCATCAAAGGCATTGGAGAAAAGGTGTGTGTGTTGGAGCAAAGAGCCATTGAAAGGGATCTTGCAACATCAAGGCATGGGTTGTATTATCCACTTTCCATTTTAATATAATGCAATAATACATTTCTTCCCTATAAAGGTGTCTTGGATTTTATTGTATAAATCCTTGATCATATACATCAAACTCATTGGAATATATATCTTTGTTCTCTCTCTCTTTGTTGGTTTGTTCTTCTTAAACAGTTTCACCATTCCACAAATCCAAAGATGGAGCGACAAGGACAACACTAGCGAGGATCAAGTGTCATTTAAAAGGTATGTCACTCGTTCCTCTCTGAACTAATTTATATGAAAATGAAGTCTAAGGTGAAGTTTGTATTTTGTCTTGTTTTGTTCTAGCTTCCTGTGGAAGTTAGGGAGATTAGTTTGTGTCCGCACTTACCGATTTGTCCGATAACAAAATTGGTGACCATACTGGGGATATGACCTCTTTTGTTTTTTTTCTTCTTATTTTCTTTTAGCCTGCCTTCTTTTGATCAATTTCATTCTCTGATTCTGTGGGTGATCCATCTTGACTCTCTGGTCCTGACGGTTCATTGAAAAATTTTGTTATTCTTCCCAATTTTCTTTTTATCCAGAGATCGTCGCACTGTGTCCTATTTACAGCCTGCGATGATTCCTTTTCATCACACTCTACTTGTACATACCAGAGCGACGATGTCACAACGTTCCTTGCTGACATCCTGCAATGATCCTAGATTGTCACACTATACCCCTCTGCAGTTTGTGACGATTCTTGTAGGAATTGTTGGGTGACAATCAATTTTCTTTTCTTTGCCCAGATTTGTCTTTACTGTCTGGGATGAAATTTTGGCACTGGTGAATGATTGGTTTACAAATTTTAAGCCTGGATTTGATTGATTTTCAAGGATTGAGAATATTCTTTACAAGATTTGCAAGTTTTGTTTCTTCACTTCTTGTCGCAAGGGTATAATCTCAAGACTTTGTTCCTCGGTGCTTGTTTGATAAGTAGTT
>JASDQU010103864.1:90372-132937 GCA_032191745.1 Picea mariana | reverse complement strand
ATATATTATTGTACTGTATTTCCTTGTTTGTTGGCAGGTTTCCGACCGACTGTTCCTTGTTCCCTACACACACTCGACAAAGTATTTCAGCTATCACTCTGTTCTAACTTCATACTTTGGGGGGCTCTCTGTTACACATTATTTTCATCATCCCTATGATCGTTAATGATGTAAATCTATCTGTTGCCTTCAGAGGGGTCAGTGGCCTGAGTTGCTAAAGAGAGAAGGGAGAAGAACTTTTCTTAAGAAAAGAAGTTTCATTTTCCTATGTAAAAACATTATAAAAAAGGAAGTTCGCAGGTTGCTATATAGGCAGGGTGCGAGAATGACCCATTCTCGTAGGTTGCACTATAGCCAGGGTGTGAGGTGTTAGCAGGTTGCTCTATAGCTAGGGTGTGATAATTTCTTCACGTGGGAAAAATGAGCGTTTTCTCGAATCTTCTAGAAGTAGAAACTTCTATGGTGAGGTGGCATCCGAATGGTTTGGATATTACTCGCTTTCATGATTTAGTGGGATCATCCTAACCTCCTCACCTTATCCTCTTCAACTTATAAAAGGAGAGGAGTTCTCATGGAGAAAGTTAGCTTGAGTTAGCTTTGTTGGTTCTTGAGTTTTGTTGGTTCTTGAGCTTGTTAGCTTTGGCTTGGTTAGAGTGGCTTTGAGATTTGCTTTGTCAAGATAGATTGTGAGTAGCTACCAGATCTATGGTCTCAGAATCCTTGGATCAAGAAGTGTGTGGGGAATGAAGGACAGTTGGAAGGGACTTTACGACATCAAGGCCATGGTTGTAATCTCTCTTTCACATTTAATATGATACAGTAATATGATTCTTTCCCATAAAGTTAGTTCCACTTTATTGTATAACCCTTGATCATATACATAGATTCACTATTGAATAGATTATGATTTCTTCACTCCACTTGGTTTGTATTGTTTTGGTCTTGACTGTATGAGAGAATTGGAGTGAAGCAGGAGCAACAAAGACTAAAGGAAGCGTTAATAAGGTATGTTCCTTGTTCTTGCCTCTTATTTAATTCAATGTTTAGAATCTAGGGAAAGAGTCATATTTTGTCTTGCTTTGTTCTAGATCCAGGTGGATCTAGGGAGATCAGTTTGTGTCCGCACTTACGGATTTATCCAATAACAAGGGTGTGGGGAAAAGAGAATATGCAGATCTAAAAGAGTAGCAACCCAAAAATAAAAAATACAAACCGAATTAAAATCAAAATAAAACTTTGCAGAAATTTAAAAAATGCGTATTCAGGCTTTATACCTTCGGATCTGATTGTAATGGTTGTATCTTGGGGAAACAAAAACCTTTTCGAGTGATACAAAAAGTGTTCCTGAATGAAATGCGTATTCCAGATGCAATGGAACAGTCCTCTCAGCCCAGAAATGTACGAAAATGACAGAAATTTGAGATGAGGCAACTCAAATTCACAATCTCGATCTTCAACAAGAGCGGGTCTTCAAACATGCTTTGATACCATTTTCAACAACACAAGTATTCCAACAGAGGATGAACACCTTCAGTAACCACTCACATAACCAAATCAAAGATCAACACACCAATGTTTTCACGTCGTAAAACCCTTACGGGGAAACATCCACGGCCCCAACCAACGTGGCCACTTGGAGTAGTTTATTAATGCAAAGAAAAAGATTACAAAGAGATTTTACAAGAGAGTTTCTCACAATCGATCGTCAGCAAATGACCTTCCACACTCTTTAAATAGATATCATGGACCAATCGGGTTTTAAGCCACAGATCAATGGTCGTTAAGATCGATGAGAGTATGAACCGTCAGATCACTCTATGTTGGGAACATATCGTGACCATCGGATTTCCTAACTACAAATGCATACTAATGCATACTAAAGAAACACTCTAAGAAACACACTTTTACGTAACGACATATTAGACCAAGTAGATCTTAACTAACTCCTAAGTGTCTAAATATCCTAACACCCCTGCATCTCTCTCTCAGTCCCTCAGACTGAATCCTCTCCTTTCTTCCTTTGTTTCATACAATATATAAAGTTTTACAAAAACTGTTTATCATCAATGTTAACCTACTAATTAGGGACATATCATAACTAAATTCCTAGAAAACCTGAAGGTGGATTTCTATCATTTCTATTTATATACAAAAGTAATTAATAGCTAAAAACATAGTCCTAATTTCTAGGCACTATGATTGCACTAGAATAAGTCTTCAAGCTAACGATATCCACTTAGTAGATTTGATGTCTTGCTTCCCTTATCTTCAATATTTGCTTTGATATTTTACTCTGACTCAACAGACAACAAATTGAATAGTCATTTGGTCTTGTGATCATTCCTCAAAAGAAGGTAATGTTGTGACAACTGGAAAAATCCTGTAGGCTACCTTTGAGTAGATTTACTCTACTCGTGATTTGTGCTGGCCTAACTGCATAATCCTCATATAACAAGCATTGGTCTATCAAAATAATGAGGCAAAAATCCTTCCTCATATGTATTTTCCTCCATTCTATCTTCCTTGTCAAAATTGGAATTATATTTTCCTGTAGGTAGCGATGTTCTCATGAAATTCCTGTAGCGCTCGCTAAGCCTGTGAATAATAGAGTCACTACATGAAATTCCTGTAGTGCTCTTTCAAAATTGTTTTTAAAACCTTAAAACCTTTTGACATCCTAGTTTACACATGCAATTATCTATTTCATATCTTAACATCTCCTCAAAATTTACAAGGTATCATATGACAACAAAATTTTGGATTATAAGGATATTGCATGGCTATTTTGGTATCTCACCTCCCACTATTCTTTGTGTAGCTTATGCCAAAATTTCAAGATTGTCTCTCCTTCTACTGGAAATGATCTGCCACCATATCTAGGACATGATGCAAGGTATGGCGACAAGAATAAACAAAGCTACACCAGAGTTCAATGATAGTCTGGTTATCACTAACATTTGGCATTTCTTTGACATTTTAAAACTTGATCGATTTCCTGGCTATGGATTTTGAGTGTGAGCTCTCACTGTTTTTGCTGACATATGCGCACCCTTTGACACCTGCTGCTCGGATTTCAACTGCCATTATGCGTTGAGCACTCTGTTTTTCCCCTATCAGAGCCACAACCTTGACTGCAATTTCGGTTTCATGATCTTTGATAGAATCTTGGAAATCTTTCGGTGCACGATCTCTTCCTTCCCATGTTGATAGATATTGATTGTGAGTTGGAATGTGCCATATCTAAAATCATCCAAAATTCATGGAACATGGTCAAGAAACAAACGAGTGCTCTTATTAATGAACACCTGGAACTTGCACTGACAATCTTTGACACCTTTCAACATTTGGTAGAAACCCCACGCCAACAAAAAATAAAGCTTGACTGGTTCATCACTACATGCTTTGTATTTTTTCATGTATGGGATATATCCCATATTTCTCGGAGGATAACGCAGAAAGGTGTTTATATGCACCATTACACACAACACATTCCGACGCGTAGTGCACAGGACTTAGTCCCCTCCTCGTCGGTGGATTAGCTTGGTGCTTGGCACTTGTGCATTGGGCTTTAACCTGATGTTGTGACTTGAATTAGTATGTGGTGCTAACCCATGTTGTGTGTTGGTGTAGGTTCTTGGCTCGAGAGTTAGAATAATTGGAGATAAGACCTTTGGGCCCAATGTTTTTAAAATAAAAGTAATTAAACCTTGCATAAAAGGCCGAGAGCCAAATTTGGCTAGAAATGCCAAAATTGGCTTAAAAGAAGCCAAAATCTCATAAAAAAATTAATATTTGGCCAAAATAAATCCAAGCTCTGGACTTGATAAAAAATAAGCTTGCATCCAATGTTCTGTAAAATTTAACCAAGAATGTGAATCCCTAGCATTTCGTGCCAAAAGTTGATGAAGGCGCTACTAGAAGTTCCCGTAGAATTTTTTTTTCTTTGAAATTTCTCAAGACAGAAAGAGTGCTAACACTTGTATCACGTGCTAAGTTTACTAAAAGGATTCAAATAACACATACTAATAATATATTAAGGAGTTAGTATGTCACAGTTCTACCTATCCACTCAAATCCCTACAAATTAAAATGATAGATATTACATTAAACACTATTTAACATGCTTCTCATAGAAACAATGGCCTTGAACAAGATTCAAACAATATTTGTGTTCTTTGTCTCTTAGTTATTACAAGGTTCCTATGTCTTCATTTTTTGGGAACGTGATGTTTTAAACAAAATTGCATAGTAAGACATTTGCTACCATGTGGACCTCAAAGAATCCTTCTCAAAGATGGTAGCAACTAATCAAATCTTAGCTAGGATTAAAAGTATATTAGATATGGAATGAGACTGTAATTCCCTCAGCACTATGTCAACAAAACCAATCGTAAAACTGACTAAGAAATTTTTATTTTCATTTTTATTTTTAATTAAGAAAGTTAATACGTGTACACCATTACTACGATTCCCATTCCACAATTATTACAACGCCCATGTACAACATCATTAAATTCTATGCAATAATAAACATTTCAAACAATAGTCACTTTTAAAACTATACAATTATTTACCATCATGATTAAACATTTCGAACAATAGTCACTTTTAAAATTATACAATTATTTATCATCGTGATTTCACTTGCTAAGGATTTCAAAAATCACCCAGGAAGGCAACGAGCTTCACAAGTTCACAATCTATCACCAATAAGTTAAAAATGAGGTTTATTCACAAGA
This sequence comes from Picea mariana, assembly GCA_032191745.1. Lineage (NCBI taxonomy): Eukaryota > Viridiplantae > Streptophyta > Pinopsida > Pinales > Pinaceae > Picea > Picea mariana. Next base: position 128,198 of record JASDQU010103864.1, on the reverse strand, counting down.
GCATTTGGAAAAACTATACCTAGATTTCATCCCAACAAAGAAGGTTTACAATCTTAGAATACTTAACTAGCTCAAATATTCTTCAAAGATGAAAATGTACAACCATATCCAATTGTTTACAAGCAACAATTTCTATGGGCACCAGGGTGTAATTTCACAAATATGATCACTAGATGTTCACACATCTAAGCCATCTATTTCCCTAGATCTCCAAGGGATCATTGATAAGCATTCCAAAGTATTTGAAGATATTCCCAAAGGTCTTCCACCCACTCGAAATCATGATCATGATATTCACCTAATTCTTGGGAGTCTTCCTCCTAACATTAGGTCTTACAGATACCCTTATGTCTGGAAGAGTGAAATTGAGCGTATGGTTGAATAAATGTTAGAGGCGGGCATTATTAGACCTAGACAAAGTTCTTACTCTACATCGGTGGTAATGGTACTCAAGAAAGATTGCTCATGGCGTATGTGTCTAGATTATAGAGAGCTCAACAAGATCGCTATTAAATATAAGTTTCCCATTCTCGTCATTGATGAATTGTTAGATGAACTACATGGAGCAATCTATTTCACAAAGTTGGATCTCTGTTCAAGGTATCATCAGATTAGAATGAAGAAACCAGATATCCCAAAAACAACATTTTGAGCTCATGAAGGCCATTATGAATTTTTGGCCATGCCTTTTGGCCTTACAAATGCACCTTCCACATTCCAAGGGTTGATGAATTCCATTTTCAATCCCTTCCTTTGAAAATTTTTGTTGGTATTTTTTGATGATATACTAATCTATAGCAAGTCTTGGGAGGATCATGTGCGACATGTTGACAAGGTGCTACAACTACTAAAGGAGCAACAACTATATGCCAAACCATCCAAATGTTTCTTTGGGGTGAAGGAGGTAGAGTATTTGGGTCATATTTTATCTCATGATGGTGTCAAGGTAGACCCTAACAAGATTAAGTCCATGATGGACTGGCCGATTCCAAAAACATTGAATAATCTTAGAGGATTTTTGGGTTGGAAAAGTTACTACCACAAGTTTGTTTGGAACTATGGAAGAATAACAACACCTTTAACAACATTAACTAAGAAGGATGCATTTTCATGGACTACAGAGGCAACTCAAGCTTTCAAAAAACTTAAATAGGTGATGTGCAAATCTCATGTCTTGACCACACCAGACTTCACAAAACCCTTTATTGTGGAATGTGATGCCTCGAGAAATGGCATTGGTGTTGTTCTAATGCAAGAAGGAATGCCCCTTGCTTTTGAAAGTCGGCCACTCAAGGGAAAGGACTTACACAAACCCATTTTTGAGAAGGAAATGATGGAAATACTACATGCATTGAAGAAATGGCGCCCTTACCTAATAGGTAGGCACTTCAAGGTCAAAATAGATCATGATAGTCTTAAATACTTCTTGGAACATAGACTATCTTCAAAAGAACAACAAAAATGGGTGACCAAGATATTGGGTTATGATTTTGAAATAATCTATAAAAAAGGGAAGAAAAATGTTGTGGCAGATGCACTTTCAAGAAAGGATGAAGATTTTGAGGCCTTTCTTTGTGCTATCTCGATCATCCAACCCGAATGGATAATAGAAGCAAGGGATGAATGGAAGAATGAAGAAAACCTGCTGACTGTCATTCAAAGGTTACATCAATATTTTAGTGCATCAGATACATTTACATGGAAAAATGATTCACTATGGTACAAAGATCGATTATATTTATGTAAGAACTCCCAACTCAAAAAAAGTTACTATTGGAATTTCACACCTCTCCGGTAGGAGGGCACTCGGGATTTTTGAAAACCTACCATAGGGTCAAGAAGGAATTTTTTTGGGATGTCCTTAAAGCTTATGTGCAAAGGTTTGTGGTAGAATGTTTGGTTTTCCAACAAAATAAGGTGGAAAAAATTAAGACCCCAGGTCTTTTAAAACCATTGGCCATCCCAAGTTAGCAATGGGAGGAGGTTTCCATGGATTTCATCATAGGGTTACCAAAGTCTGAAGGAAAGAGTGTCATCATGGTGATTGTTGATGGACTGACCAAGTACACACACTTTTGTGCATTCTCTCATCCCTTCAAAGCCAATATAGTTTCCACCACATTCATGGAGATAGTTCAAAAGATACATGGAAGCCCAAAGATTATTGTAAGTGACATAGATCCCATTTTCACTGGACATTTTTGGACATAATTATTTTCTTGTTTGGGTACTCTATTGGCTCATAGCTCATCATATAATCCCCAATTTGATGGACAAACAGAGATAGTGAACAAATGTCTGGAAGGCTACCTTCGTTTCTTTGTCTCTGATAAACAAACAAAATGGTTCAAATGGTTACCCTTGGCATAATGGTGGTATAACACTTCCTTTCATACTGCAACGAAAAAGACACCATTTATGGCATTCTATGGATACCACCCTCCTTCCATCACTTCTTCTCTACAAGAAAAATATAAGGTTCAAGCAGTGGAAGATCACATCAAGCATCAACAACAAGTTCTCTGAATCTTAAAGGACAACCTAACCATGACACATAATCACATGAAACAACAAGCATATCAACATCGTAGTGAAAGAAGTTTTGAAGTAGGGGATTGGGTGTTTTTAAGACTACAACCATACAAAAATATATCCCTCAAGAAATCCAAGAAGGATAATAAATTATCACCAAAGTACTATGGCCCTTATAAGGTGTTGCAAAAGATTGGTACTATGGCATACAAATTGGAGTTGCCTGCATCTTCACGAGTACACCCAATTTTCCATGTTTCATGCTTAAACAAGGTTATAGGTGACAATATCCAAGTTCAAACTATATTTCCAGAACTTGACGAGGAAGGAAAAATAATATTGGAGCCTGAATCTATCGCTAACACAATAATTCACCAGCTAAGGAATAGATCCTTTTAAGAGTATCTCATTAAGTGGAGGAAACTACCTGCTGAAGATTCCACTTGGGAAGATAAGTCTTTTATACAGAAGCATCCATAATTACTCAAGCGTTGTGGAAAACACTCGTCTGAAGGGTAGGGGCATGTTAAGCCCTAAATAGTGGCAGATTACCCCTTAATTAGGGAATATTACATTAGTAATGTTATTTTATTTATGTCAGCTTGGGTCCATTAGTTGTAATTGTACCTCCTAGTCTCCTATATATACCAATGAGACCTTTTAATTTGGAATCATCTTGTATTTGGATATTTATGTGGTGTATAAGTAGGTTTCCCCCTCGAAGAGGCTTATTATATGAAATTCTCTCTTTTTCAAGACGTTGAGTACTTATTCTGAGGTTTTTCTATGCCATCTTGATATTTGGTTCCTAACATGGATTGATTACTCCTCTTTACATTCTTGAATACATGGTTGATAATTATTTGAGTCAATTTAAACATGAATTGGTTTGAATCTAAGATTTTATTTCATCTTCTTGCTTCTTGTGTAGGAGTGACAAGTGACAATTTTTTCACTGTCTTACTTGATTAATTATTGTTTTATGGATTATGGATTGGAATGGTTTAAACATGTTTTAATACCATGCAAGTGTGTAGATTGTGAAAGCTTCTACATAGGATTTTTAATGGGAAGGAAGCTAGTCATTGTTCAACCAATGACCTTTCAACAAAGATAGGAGGTTGGGTGCCAGATTAGCAATGAGGAATGATTAAGGTCACATGTTAACATGGGGAGGAACATGATTCTTTGGTATGTAAATGAGATATAACTAATGCATTTAAGCATATGGCATTGTTGATATGGCTCATTTAATGAAGTAATATTATACACATATATCTAACAATTTTTTTATCTAAGGAGTGATGTATTTTAACTTTATGAAGAACAAAGGTAAGCATGGTGGGATTGGTATGGAGGGGGAACCTAATATAGTTTTCTTGGAATCATTTTTTATAATTAAAGGGCTCTTGGATACGTTTTGAAGCAAGACAATGATTTAATAGAGCTTTCCCCTCTAAAGTACGTCTAGTGTCCAAGGGCGACCTTTACTACTAAGTATTTGTAACATTCTTCTCTTGCGAGCGCATGTTATCGACTTATTCTTTGAGGACACTTGCGTGCAAGTGATCCGGTTATAGTACATGGTTATATATTTAGCTTATGGATTTTTATGATGATGTTGATGGTTATTATTTGATGTTATTGATATACATGAATTGACAGATGCTATTGACGAGTTTTCCCTGAGTGTGTAGGACATTGACAGAGTGTGGATGTCGATGGCATTAATGGACCTCCTTGGACTCCAGATGGATTCAGGGAGTGGATTTATTGGTTTGAGTATTTCATTTATGCATATGTGACATATGATTGATTATAGTATGACTTTGTACATGGATCATTGACAATGTTTCGTTGATGGATGTAGGCTGACGATTCCTTGCTAATCTGACTCACATAAGGAGTAAAGAGGCCATGCACATAGACCAGATATTGAGGGAGAGGTGTGGAAGATTCCTTGTCACAGCCTACTAGCACTCCCATCATGGCTCGAATTGTAGGTTAACAATTACCTAGTTTAAGAGGTCCACGATGTCGTGAGGGCAGACTAAGACAGTATCTCACGAAGATTTCTAAATGGTGCATAATAAGGTGGGGTCCTTGTTCCTTAGAATCCCTTAGTCTCTCACAAGGTCACCCGAATGGAGTGTTGACTCCAGGGGTTGGAAAAATACCAAAACCAATCAAGGGCGAGTGGCACCCTTGGAGCACAGAGTGCGTCTTGAAGGGCACGCCGCGGAAATAAAACTTGAATCAATGAATCTAGGTGGCCTAGAAAACCTTGAGCGAATAATCAAACCTTGTAAAATATTTAAGCATTTTCGGATTTAATTAATTAACTAAGGATTGAAATTATTAATTGTAAATCCCAAGTGAAACTCTAAGCCTATTAAAAAATTAAGCCTAAGTATAAGTTAGGTGAGAAGGCTAACGCTAAATTATTAACTAAATAAAAAAGGAGAATGAGGTAAATAAATTCAAGAATTAAGTGAAATGGCATAATCCTAAAGATTTGATTTAAGGCACATATCTGTAAGAAAATATTAAAAGGGAGTTTTTAAAATAATAAAGAAACAAAGATGAGAGAATGTGTACGCATAGAAATGAATCTAGAGTCTAGTTAACACTAGTCTAACTAGAGAAGAATCCTATTTTAACTCAACTCAGATTTAGTAAGGCGTTAGTCATTAATCGGGAATAAGGGGAATAAAGAAACAACTAGGAGTTATTTAAGAAGTAATTTTAGGAAAGGTGAGGGAAATTGACTTTAATTAAAATAAATTGAGAAATTTACTTGTGCAACTTGGGGAAAGGGTGACAAGTGTACGGAGGAAATAATTCTAAATTATTTAATTAAAAAGTGAATTAATTGTGCAAGTGGGGGGGTGTCATTAAGGAAACTCCTATAAAGCAATTGGAAAACAGGAGAACGTGATCACACTGGTTATGGTCAAGGTTATGCTGCAGGAATTTTGACTGGTTTTACTTGTGAGAGTTGGGATACCCATCTTGAGAGAGAGTGGTGGCTCTACCTTGCGAGGCAGGTTGGGAGCTAGAGGATTTCCAGTTTGTGTGTGTGGCCCCTTTGCAGATCGGGGGGCTAAGGGGGAAGAAGAGTACCCCTAGCATTGGCTGGGAGGTATTGGTGAAGTCTCTACGGTTAGCAAGCAGGAGGTCAGAAGGAATGCCAGTTGTCGAAGATCATCCCCAGGTCCATCTTCATCATCGGCTATGATATTTTATTGAGAATTGTAATGGTATTAATATTTAAGATGTATAAGGTTTTAGAAATTTGCTAAATCGATGTTGGTTCCAGTATTTATATTATGTATAATGTAATTAGGATTTTGATGGTTCGTTGCAGTCTTTTATAACTCTGAATTTTTAGAAATTAATTATCGTTTGTCAAGTTAAAGTTCCATACAAATTTCCACATTCCTTTGTTGGTGCATGTTCATAGTGTTTTTTGGAAGCATTTTAATCTCAGTATAAAACGAGTTTCAACTTAAATGTAAATATTCTTCCTTCATAAAGGCGAGGCATGCATGGAGCATGTGGTCTTAATCTGTATATAATAGGTAGGAGGCATTTTTTTCTTAGGACTTGATGTTGTTACCTCAGTTTTGGAAGATGATGAAGCATGTAAAGATGAAGAAGGAAAGAGTTGGGTCCTATGGGTGACTGTGTCTTCTACTCACTTTAATATGTAACCTATAGCATGTAAAGGCTATCGTTCTTTGAGGGACACGAAGTTTCATACATTCATTGATTCATGCATGAACTAGGGACTGCCATCTTGGGTAGGCCCAACCTCGCCCCATATCCAGCCGCAAATTTAAACAACTAGCAGCTTGCCTTACCCTTGAGTTCCCAGTCGCGTTCTCAGTCCTCTAGCTAGATTTAGTTACTTTTATTCTCTGCATGCCCTTTCGGCGCTGCTCAACTTCCCTTGGCCATGTTACCTTCCTTGAGCATTCCTTGATACCTCCCCATCCTTCTTCACATCCCAGTCTTAAAATTTGTTGCATGCCTTAGTACTGTGGTGATATTGCTCCATAGTATCACACTGTATTATCTTTTCAATGAGATCTAGAGAGTAGGTGACACATGTCCCTAATCAGGAGTCTCCTTATTTTAAAAACTGGAATTTTCCAAATCCGGTAAACCCTTGGGAGTGTTGGCGCAAGTTTGATCAGACCATGGTCCTTCTCAGTTTACCAAAAAAAGGTACCGAGCAGTCTAGAGCACTAGCATTTTCATCTCCTCTGAAGAGAAGAAGTCTCACTCGAAGCACTACTGAGACAAATAGATAGGGAAGGGTAAGGAAAATACTTAGGAGGATCCACAGAACCTTCATGACTCATCCTAATCTTGCGCAGGAGACATGAACAGATCTGAATCTTATGTGTGCAAGAATTGAACCTAATTACATTATGAACAAGAATTTAAACACAAAACCATCAAGTAGAACTTATAAACCATAAATAGGTGTTGTAATGCATAAGTAAACAAATAGAGACACATCATATTTTGAAAAGTCAGGTCCTTCTTCATATTATCTTTAATATCTTTCTTTAATTACGGACTCAGAAATACACGGTAGTGCTCTGTACAGACGCTTGGCTCTGGACCCATGTCACAAAGCTCCAATTCTCAGACTGATATGTCAATTACATTATAGACTCAGGACTTGACTTGACTTGACTTACAACAACCTCACCTTGAGGGAAAGATCAGACTGAACTTAATCACAATTCAGTCGAATCAATAACTAACCAACCAACCAACCAACCTCTTTTCAATCATGTTCATGCCTATATATAAGATACGTTGTGTCTTCCATCTCATCTTGCACACTTTCTTGTTCTATTGCAACCCTTGTTGCTTAGTTGTCATTGCACTGTCTTTCACAACTATTTCTGTTGCTCTTTCTTTCTCTGTTATCCAGCTTCTTCTGAAGCTTGTGTAACTCGTGCTCAGTCAAAACTTGCATGATTCCTTGTCCAAAAAATGAAGGGCCCAACAGGCTCTGACCATAACCCTTGACTCGCCCTTGAGTCAAGTGCTTGGTTCTTTCGCAGCTTCCAGAAGCATCTGCTATTTTCCCTTGTCCTCCTTTTCTTCTTCACTCTACTCTTCTGTTTGTGTTTTCTCTTCTTTTGCCTCTTCAAATGAAGGGCCCAAATTTGGGACCAACTCTAAGGCTCGCTCCTTCACTCCTTGAAAGTTTCCCACTTTATCCTGCCACTTCCTGGCAAGGAGTGATGCCTCTGCAACAAACTGTTGGGTCTCCTCTTTAGTACACCCCTTTGGCTTGGACGTGACCAACAAGTTCCACTTGGAATATGTTGTTGCATCAAATTGATGTATATGCATATACGCTATATGAATGATAGGTCAGAAGTCGCACAACTCTTTCTTTGCTACAGACTGTGCCTCAAAGAGGGCATTCAGTTCATTGTCCACATGTTGGATTTGGTCGAACTTCTGCTGTTTCTCCATCGGATCAATCGTGGCTGCAACTTCTTCATTCAACACCTGGATTTTGGTGTGCACATCCTACAAGACTTGGTTACGTCAAGCGATGATGCCCATCTAATCGTTGACTTCCCTAAAAATCTTTGTGCATTCCGTTGTGTGCTTGTGTAGTGCTACTCGGGCATTGTTGCCTTGCAGTACTATCTTCTGCATTTTCTCTTGTAGCTTCTGAGGCTATTGCTTTGATTCTTGCTGATTCTATTGTAATTTTTCTTCCAGATTCTCAACGTGAGTGGCAAGTTGTGTTCAACATCCTTGGAGTAGCTCAATCTGATGCTCCGACTCGCCTACATCACTAGCTTCAGGCAGTTGGGGTGCAGCCTTGCGAATCTCCGGCCAAGATTTAACAAGACTTTCTTGCACTCTTTCTAGTCTATGCTCAATCTCGACCTTGGCCTATTCTTCTTGTTGTCTTGATGATTACACAAGGAACGCTTCCTCCCTTATGACCTCGGAAGACCTTTCGGCCTACTGGAGCCTTTTCTCCAGTTGATCAGTTGATGCTTTGATCAGTCTAAATAAGTGTGTCCCTGGCCACTGTACCAAGTCAGCAGATGAAGGGGCTGCTTCTTTGGGTGATCGTGTCTACAGTGGAAGTCCACTAGCCATTGAATGCTATGAATGGGTCTCTACCTCCTCCTTTGTTGATGGTTCTGACGCGATCCTCAACTTTAGCGCTGAGGGTAAGAGAGTCAGAATCTCTATTCTGGCTATGCATAGTTGCATCAGTTCTGCGCATTTCTAGGGGTTCTGGAGAACCTTCTCCATCTGTTCATGCCTGGATGTCGTGCTCTACCCGGTTGTTGATTCTGGTTCCTTCTGAGCCTCTGGTATCTCCTGCTCTTTTGTTGATTCTACTTCATGCATTGTGTTTTCTTGGGTACCCTCACCCTTGGCCGGTGAGGGGATTTGCTGGTTGCTTTGGGCTTGGGGATCCTCCACAGTTTGGGTGTCTTTTTCTTGCGTCGAAGGCTCAGTCTGTTGTTCCTGGGTGTCTGGGTTCTAACCAGTCATCTTCATGCTCTTCTCTAGTACTTTGGGGTTTGGACTAGTCAACTTCATGCTCATGCTCTACTCTGGAACTTTGGGTTCTGGTCTTGGTTTAGGAAACTCTTGGGTTATTTCTGGGAGTTCTCACACTGCTTTCTCTAGCTGATTGAGCTGCATCGGCTTTGGGTTTGTGGTCTGGGGTGGACTAGTGGTTTCTAGGGTTGGCAACTGGGGTTGTGGTGATGATGGAGGGTGCTCAGTGACGAATGTGGATGGAAATGTTTCAGTCTCAGGGTTGTCCTGAATGTGGATGATGGGGCTTTCTTTGACCACTAAGCAGGTGCTGGGGATGATTGATGCAAGGGGTTGGGGGTTCAGAGGTTTATTCGACGAAACACCGGTTCTGGGCTTCTTCAGAATTAGTTCATTAACGAACACAACACACAAGATCTGGTTGATGTCCTCACCTAATAACATGGCATTAGTTGGCAACCAAAAGAGGACCGGTGGTGTTCTTTTCTTACGCTCCAATGGCTATGTCTTATCTTCCTCCTTAGAGTCTGATTGTGTTGAAGCTTCTTGCTTCTATGTCTCTGGGCCTGAGCTCGGTCCTGCCCATGATTCTTTGTCTTTCTTCTTCAGCATCTTCGTAGGTAGAATATAGTGCATCCCCAACTTGCGCGGGTTACATTTGACTCCTGGCCACGACATTAATTTTTGGTCAAAGGCCTCCTTGTCTAGATAGAATGACAACATCCTTGTATGGAAATCTTCCTTGCTAACATGTCTCAGCCATACAAATGTATGGTGTTGGTTCATGCTGAAGGCAATGTTTCTTGTATTGCAGTTGAGGAGCTCCTACGAAATACACAGCCTCTGTGTTGCATCTATCAGGCCATTGTACCACTTAGCAAATGCTCTAGTGTTGAAGGTTGCATTCTCCGAGTCCGACCTGGATTGCCAGGGCTCGAACATCTTAGCCATGCGCCCCTTGTCTGGTAGCGCCAAATTCCTTCCTATACGTGGCTTCCACTTGAACATTGTGAATGATAGTAGCAAATATTTGTAGGTGAAGGTTCCTCCCTTCTCCTTTGCTTCCTCAAATGCCACTAGTAGTTCCTCCAGCAAGTAACTACACCAATTGAACATAGTGTCGTTGGTGTAAAAGTATGCTACTGATAATGCATATAGCATGCATTCTCCCTTGTAGTATGATCTCATAACCTTGCTGGCTATGATGTAATAGCCAGTCTGGAATGTCTTTGGTAATATGGGGTCGATTATTGCTATGCGTCCCCCCCTCTTTGTGTTGAATTTTTCATACAGGTTGAGCTCTCCTTTCTTTTTTCCGTGCTTACCAGGACCCTGGAATCCTTTCGAAACATATTCTCCTTCGAAGGACAATCCTGTAAGATGATGGATGTATTCAGCATGGATTGGATACCTCTTATCCAACCAGAGACTTCTGTCATGCACCCTACTTATTAGAAATTTTGTGCACCACGCAACCTCACCAGTGGTACCGAATACTGGTAGGTCACTAAGGATCATGATGGTCGAATTGAATAAGTTGACAAATTATAGTCTTGGCATGAATTGCATGCCTCCAAACATGTCTGGATCCATCTCCCAAAAGACATCTATGTGCATCTGGGGGAACAAAACTAGATCTGTTAGGTCAAGATCGAGGAGCTTAACATGCTCCACCTTCCCTTTTAGATCACCCATGACCTCGACTCGAGGGTCATAGGGATCCTCTGGTACCATGTCTTTAGACATGGAGCTTTGGCTTTTTGTGGCTCTCGACATTGTGGATTCTGAGTTATCACAACTTCTGTGACAAGTTAAGGACTAGGGTCATGACTACAGGTTTCACAATTATACAGGCTAGTTTGCTCTAATGAATTCGGAAATGGCTATGTTCTTTGAAAATGATGCGTTCTTGGGCAAGTTATCAGAGCCTTATACTTGGGTTAGTGGGCAATTTTAGCAATAACTGTTGTTCCTCATGACTGTATGGTTGCAACTGGATCTGAGTTGTCTGACGAGATCGTTTAACGGGGTAAATCCTATCTGCCTATTCTAGAATTTACTTGCGTGAGTGGGATATGGACATGGCCAGTTTCATACCTTTCCGTTTGACGGGTGGGAATCTCGGCGCAAACTCCGATGGCATCTTTGTGTATCGCAACTTTATGGATTAACTGAATTCATACAGGGTACCATAAGGACAATAAAGGCCGTGACTAGACCGGGTTAGTGTGGCACATGGACTCTGATCGTATTTAGATTCGTTCTCCCTCTGTCCACAAAGGGGGTCCCCATCATATTAATGACTGTCATTAATGGATTCTCTTATGCTTCAGATCCTTCACTGCTAAGTCATTAGTTTGTATCAAACAACACTTAAACATAAAATGAACTATGGGTCATGCCACAACACTGCGCACATCAACTTTATTAACTAAATTTACAAAAATTTCAGAAAACTCAAATTTGACTATTATACATGCTCCTTCAGACTAGAGAAACAGTCCCTTTTTCTCAGTTTTGAGACATATAGGGCTTCAGGCGAGTGTCGTTCACCCATCCTGGCTGTAGCATACCATGTAGTTGTGCAATTCTGACTACTCCTGAGGGTCAGATCTCCATAATTATTAATGGTCCCAACCAATGCATGCGCAACTTGCCAGGATGCTTCTAGTATCAACTATTGTAGAGTAGAACCTTGTCTCCTTGCGTAAATACCTTGGTATTAATGTGCCTGTAATGCCAAGATTTTTGTCTTTCTTTTTCAACTGACTAATGGAAGTCTACTAGAAATATGGTCGCCTTGAGTTCTTGTAACTCCATAATTCTCTGCGCAACTGATTCCTCCTTTGACATGTGTGTAATCTGTGCAATATACAAAATTAGAGTGATGAATTTTGTAGGCACCACTACCTCTTTCCCATAAACTAGCTGGAACGGTGTGTGCCTGTGGAGTTTCTTTGTGGTTGTCCTGTAAGCCCATAGTACTGCTAGGACTCTGTCACCCCAATCTTCCCGATTTGCACAACAAACCTTTGTTAACCCTATTTCAAGAATCTTGTTGAATGCTTCTACTGTTCCATTGGCCTGCGGGTGGTAGGGGTTGCTTTTTTGATGTTGGATCAGGAACTTTGCTGTAAGATTTGCTATAGTGCTACTAATGAAATGAGCTTCTTGATCACTGGTTAGGCTCCTAGGACATCCAAAACGAGTGATAATATGCTCAAAGATGAACCTGGCAACAGTATCGATCGAATAGTCCTGAACAACTGCTGCTTCAGCCCAACGCGTAAGGTAGTCAGTTGTGGTGATGATGTACCTAGCCTTTGAATACATGGCTGTGGGGTTGATTGGTCCAATAAATTCAACTGCCCATTTCTCAAATGCTTGTAGAGATCGAACAGGTTGCAATGGTAATTCATCTCGCCGTGATGGCTTACCCACTCATTGACAAACATCACATGATCTAGCGTATACCTTTGCATCCTTGAAGAGTGGTTCCCACCAAAGTCCATCTTGTAGAACTTTCTGTGTAGTGGCCTTTCCTCCTACATGACCTCCCGCAACTCCATTGTGGCATTCCCAGAGTATATCACATCTTTCATGATCCAGGACACATCTTTTGAGGATACTATCTAGTCCCATTTTATACAACTGTCCGATGATCAACTGGTAATCTGTTGCTCTAACAACCATGTGGCATTTCTAGGTTGCGAAATATGTTTCTGGGCATGCCCCTATACTTAAGAAGACTGCTATGTCCTCTAGGTACTCTGGTATGGCCTCAAATTGGGACAAGTCTGCATCTGGGAGTTGATCATCTACTGCTCCGCCACTTTCCCCTGACTCTAATATGGACAGGTGATTAGGTCCTACGTTGCATCTTCCCAGATTAATGATAAATTCAAAGGAAAATTCATGAAATAAAAACAACCATCTACAAATTATCCCTTCCAACACAGGTTTGTTAACTAGATATTTCAGTGCAGAATGATCAGTAAATAACTTGAAATGAGAACCTAACAAATAATGTCTAAATTTATGCAAAGCATAAATCATAGCTAAGCCCTCCCTTTCTGTCGTTGTGTAGTTGTGCTCTGCTTGCGAAAACTTCCAACTTGCAAAATAGATAGGATGATCCATAGCTCCATCTCCAGGTTGCGTTAAGATAGCTCCTAAGGCGATTCCTGAAGCATCTACATGGATGTGAAATTCATTCTCCCAGTTTGGGAATATTAGAATCGGTGTTGTGCTAAGCTTCTCCGTGAGTGTCTCGAATTCTTTATCACATTATGGAGTCCATTGGAATGTTTCATCCTTTTTCAGTAGGTTTTCCAGAGGTGCAGTAATGTTAGTGTATCTTCGGATGAACCTGCGATAGTAACTTGTTTGTCTCAGCGTGGAGCTCAATTGTTTAGCACTCATAGGTGGTGGCATATTCGTAATGACCGTAATGACTATGTGTCCCAAAAAATTCCCATGTGGTACACAAAAGATACAATTTCTGAGATTCAATGAGATCTGCAATTCTCTGCATCTGTCAAACATTATCCATAGTAGTGCTACATGTTCCTTGAGCAGGCTATATATCGTCCAATCATCCATATAGACTTCTATAAACTTGTGAATGAACTCTCTAAAATATTCTATTACAATCCTGGATAAAACTGCAGGGGCATTCTTTAGGCCAAATGGCATCACATTTTATGCGAAAGATCCCCATTCTATTATGAATGTGGTTTTCTTTTTGTCCTCTTCGACGATCCTGACTTGGTGTTACCCTGAAAATCCATCTATGAATGAGTATGCTTCCTTCCTCGCAACCTGTTCTAGCACCTCATTACTAAAGGGTGTTGGGAAAGGGTCATGCACATAGGCAGAGTTAAGGCTTCTATAGTCTACACAGACTCTAATATCCTCTGTGCCTTTCTTGCTTTCAATAACTATTTAGCTAACCCATTCTGCTTCTTTTACTGCAAAAATGAGTCCTGCTTCCAACATATTATCTATCTCCTTCTTAACCTTCTCTTTTAGTCTAGGGTTAGGATGGTATGGTCTATGTCTCACAGGCTTGGATCCTGGTTTCAACTCAATTTTTATTTTTCCCATAACTCCTTTGATTCCCTTTAACTTTGAAAAAGTCTTTGGGAACAAATTCTCATATTCCCGCAACAAACTCTGTATTTCTTGACTGGTTTTCTCATCCCAGTAGTATCCCACCATATCTATCTTGGGCTGATCTATGGTCCCTATATTGATTTTGCACAATTTTAATGGGTTATTGTAGGAGCTATCAGTCTGGCTGGGTATGGTGTTGTGGATTTCTTTGTTCCCCTCTGTCTCTTTAATGGCTAGGTTTCTCAATTCCTCTAAGTCATCCAGGCTTTATGAATCCATGCTAATCCGATAGAATTCTATAGGTTTCTCAATTGAGGATAGGTGAAGGTTAGTTTGAAGTTCTTGGCTATGTTTGGAACATACCACTAAGTTTGATTCCTGATTACCATTATCTGTAAAAAGAAATTATTTAATCTTTTGCAGGACTACTTCAAGCTCAGGGCACTTACTTGTAAATGAGAATTCCTTGCAAAAATGAGCTGCCAGTGTTTTCCAGTCACTGGTCTGTCTTTTGGTTTCCTCATGTATGAACCAAGATTTCAGGATTGGACCTAGAGAGTGGGGAAATACCTAAACCCAGAAGTGAGGGGGTATTCCCGCAGCTTGCCACTATGTCACATAGTGTTCAATATGCACTCTAGGATCTGATTCTCCACTAAACAGTTGCGCAACTTGGAGATCCATCTGCATCTCTGATTCCAGCTACTCCTTATTATGGAACTTATATTTGATATCTTGGTTCACATTGTCCCAAGTTCTGAGTAAGGATTTATGATTAACCCACCATATGGCAGGGGTGTCTTGAAAAGCTACATCTAGTACCGATATTCTTTGATCTTATACTACCTTTTCTTCCATGTTGAGAAGAAAATTTTCTAGTTCTAAGGTGCCATCATATACTGAGTGTTCTCTAAATTCAGTCCCAACCCATCTGGTTACTTTGACAGTTGCACATATTCTTGAGAATATTTCGTATGAACCTTGTTGCCAACTATTAAAAGCCAATTCTGAATCTTCATCTACTGACTGTATTCTTCTCCAACTTACTGATCCATCAGTAGTAGGATTTATATAATCGTCTCTTGTTCCTTCTGTTATGGTGTATAATTGGTCTAAGTCTTCTCCCTCCATATTATTGTCTGTTGGCTCTATATACCTGGGTCCTACATATGGAGCCAAAGGTTGAACTACCTTTATTCCATCAGCCTCAAAGGTCATGGTGTCTTTCTTTAAGTCGATTACTGCATAGTTGTCAAAGGCCCAATCAATGCCAAGTAGTGCAGGGTAAGGGTCCTTATCTCCAATGATTTCAATGACTTCAAAGTCAACTACTTTCTTTACTCCTACAACATCTATTTCCACATTCTCCAGTCTTCCTATGGGGAAGATACAATATTGGTTTGAAATTATTTACTGAATTGGGGAATATGTCAGCCTAGGTTTTCCTAAGGCTTCCCAAGTCTTCTTAGGCAGAATGTTCACATAAGATCCTGGATCCAACATGACGTCCTTAATCTCAAATTCATCTAACTGGGCTACTAGTTTGAATTCTTTTCCATTTTGTACTTTTCTTCTCTGCACTCTCTGAGTACTCTTCTCTGGAAGATTAGCCCTTATTATTTCTTCTAAGGGTTCTTTGTTCCCTAAAACTAGGTGTAACACATTGCACAACTTTTCTGTTAGTTGATCATTCCCCAGAATGTTAGAGAATAATTGAAACCAAAGGTCAACTAAATTTTGAGGTTGCTCAAGTTATCTCGGTATGACTACTGGGTTTCTGGGTATAGGGGTGAAGAAGGGACTTACGCCATCTTAGGATAAACAATAGAATGTGGGGGGTTTTCTTGCATCTCAGGGCTAGGAATATTCTGAAATACTTCTATGGCATCATTAAGGAACAACTTCTGTTTTAGAGGGCCGTACCTATCTTCTTTAGGTGTTTCTTTTTGGATTTGAGGTAGAGTATCAACATTAGCTCCTGTCTTCGCTCCTCCTTGAGTAACGATATTAAGGTTGGGAAATTGTCCCTTAATAACTCTTTTGATTTATGAACTGATGAGGTTAGTTCCACGTTGTCATACCCTATCTTCCCATTTTACAATTAATTCTGGGCAGTCTTTAGTTGCATGCCCGTTGGTTCTGCAGTGAGAGCACCAGGGCCGCCTTGGATGAGGACATTCTCTAGCCATGTGACCTTTCTCATCACAGTTATAACATCTTCTGGGCCCTCTTCCCCCAGTTATTACTCCTCTGAAGTCTCCTTTGGCTCCACCTCCTCGACCTCTTCCTGGTCCTTGAGGGTTTTCATTCACCCTGAATGTTGTTTGGTCTAACCTGTCTGCAAGTGCATCCAATGCTCTACATTGATTGGTAGTATGTGTGGAATATGCAAAGAACTCATAGTGTACTATATTTTGTAATGTCGAATATTTATGCATAATGGGGCACTGTCTTTGCCCATTCCCATGGATTCAGAAGATTTTACAATACTCAGCTGCTGGTGTTGCTTGGCCTCCTGGAAAATCATGATACGAGGTGGGGTTATGGAATGGTAATTTCGTAGACACTTGTGCAAATCCTCCCTTGGGTCCTGGTGGGGTTACCATCGGATTCTGAGGAGGTCCCATTCCCCTTATTTGTGGACATTCGTTCACCAGATGTCCTTCTGTATAACACTCGGTGCACCAGACCTGTGGTCGTCCTGGTCTAGGTATCGTCAGCTCTTGAATATTTTTTGTAAGCTCCGATATTTTCCCTTGTAGTTGTGCCAGATTCACATATTTCAGGGGTATGGTCACTCTCAGGCTCCTAGGGTATCCTTCCATGGCTTCAATCTTCATCGACTATTCCAAGGCGTTTGTTAAAGTGGCTATCCACTGTTGTGTTAGTGGAATCCGAGTCAGAGGCAACAATCCCTGAATGTACCATTCCCTTTGATGTTCCTCATGGATTGGATGTGCCAATCTCCCTATCACATATTTAAACTTCTGGTTGTATTCCTAGGCTAATTCACCTTCCCGTTGTTGGATCTCGTGCAACTCATACAGAGCCTGTTGTTCTGATTGAGGTAGTTTGAATTCTGCTATGAACCTTGTCTGTACCTGGCGAAGAGTGAACGCCTGACCTTGCATTCCTGGAACTTCTGGCTCAATGATCTTCATGTACCACTTAAGAGCGCGACCTCTCAAGGTAGTCTGGAACTAGACCAACTTAGTCACATATGGATTCCCTTTGGATCTCCAGATAGCTTCACACAAGAATTAATGTTGCTCAAAATCTTCATCTCCCTTACCCCAAAATTCTGGGTATCAGGAAATCGAACCTCCTGCATGGCCAACCATTGCTGATCGTGTTGTTCTTATCAATATAAACCCTAACAATCCTGCTTGCAATCTACCAGGGGATCCCAATATCCTCCTTGTACTCACACTTCCTGTTTGTGACTCACTAACTAATTGTACTGGAACATAACTAGCATGAGAAGGTAGTATCGAACTTACCACTTGTATAGAGGACACTTGGGGTATGGGTGATTCGGGGTTGGCGCCACTGGCTTCGGGGCAGTTTTCTTTGATCTAGGGGGTCTCATTTTCTTCCACTGAAATGATCCCTTCGGCCGAATTCCCGATCTCTCCTGTTGTCGGGGTTGAATCTTCTCTTTCTTATTCAAGATTCATGCCGAATTCTTCATCTCTTATGCCTACAACTTCTTCTTATTGACCAACCTCTTGGAGATTTCTTTCTCTCTGCTCTTCTCTCTCACTTAATCTTTGACTGGACAATATTTCTTGTCTTCTCATATTCTGCAACTCTTCCATTTGTATTTCCTCTACTTTTCTTGATTTGAATTCTTTCCTCAACTTCTCGGACTGTCTTGTTTCTTTCCTGATCTTGCCGCACCACCACTTCTCAACTATGGTGGCTCTCTTCAAGGCTCGCTCCTCTCTTGAGTCTATTTCTTGTTGTCCCCCCCCCCATTTGTCAAATAACGCTTCCCCTCTTTCAAGCCATGAATCTACCCCAGCCTCACCCTATTCCAAGCGAGGGTGTTTACACTGCCATCTCAGTCGGGGATATAGTCACCATCCCCTCTTCCATCAAGAAAAACTTAATCCATAAGGGGATTTCTCTCAATAGTCTTCCCCTTACGTATTTATTGAAAATTTCCTCCGCGTGCAAAAATATTGGTGGTTCTCAACTGTAAACTCGAGAATATATCCTTCTAATGTCATATTGACCCATAAATCAATTGCTCACATGACTAGACAATCCAACCGATGAAGTGCTGCTAGATTTTTGGTGTCCCAAGCACTGATCCTCTTGAATCGTTCTTGGAACTTTGGAGCTTCTTGGAGCCTCTTTATCCATTGAAAAAGTTCTTCTGGAAACTTAACCCAAAAATCTCATACTGGTCACTTGATCTTTCTGAGTAAAAGACTGCTTCATGAGTATCTTCCACCGATTTTCCCCTCAGTTATGCTTCTTTTCATATGAAGGCATCACAGTTTATTTCCCACCATTGGTCAATACTAGATTTGTGGATCTGTAGAAGCATCCTCCCTATAGGTTCCCTTTTAATGCAGGTCCCTACAATGGAACCATTTTTTTGATGCAAGTTTGATCAGACTAGGGTCCTTCTTAGGTTACCAACAAAAGGTACTGAGTAGTCTAGAGAGCTGGAATTTTCATCTCCTCCAAAGAGAAAAAGTCTCACCCGAAGCGCTGTTGAGACAAATAGATAGGGAAGGGTAAGGAAAAGACTTAGGAGGATACACAGAACCTTCAAGACTCATCTTGATCTTGTGCAGGAGACATGAACATATATGAATCTTCTGTGTGCAAGAATCGAACCTACTTATGTTACAAACAAACATTTAAACACATAACCATCAAGAATAACTTATAAACCATAAAGAAGTACCGTAATGCATAAGTAAACACACAGAGACACATCATATTTCAAAAATTCAGATCCTTCTTCATATTATCTTCAAAATCTTTCTTTAATTACAGATTCAGAAATACACGGTAGTGCTCTGTAAAGACTCTTGGCTCTGGACTCATGTCATAGAGCTCCAATTCTCAGACTGATATGTCAATTACATTACAGAATCAGGACTTGACTTGACTCGACTTACAACAAGCTCACCTCGAAGGAAAGATTAGACTGAACTTAATCACAATTTAGCCGAATCAATAGCTAACCAACCAACCAACCAACCAACCTCTTTTCAATCATGTTCATGCCTTTATATAAGCTAGGTTGTGTCTTCCATCTTGGATTGCATGCTTTCTTGTTTTTTTGAAACTGTTGTTGCTTAGCTGGCGTTGCGCTGTCTTTCGCAATTGATTTTTGTTGCCCTTTCTTGCTCTGCTATCCAACTTCTTTTGAATCGTGTGCAACTCGTGATCAGTCAAAACTTGCGTGATTCCTTGTCCCAAAAACGAAGGGCCCAACAGGGAGTTGGAGTTCGGTGGCTGTATTGTGAAGGAACCCCCGGTAATTTAAAATTCTAGAATAGCATCTGTGCATTGTATGTTTAATTCAACCATGTGAAAAGGATGGATTCCCTTCCCGGGTGTGGCTGGAATGGGTACAAGAATTAATTTTAAAAATTAATAAAAACTTCTTCCTTGAGGTTATCATTTCAATGGAAGGGGAACACCATGGTAGTAAGCGCAAATTTTATTTATGTATTTTCATGGTATTGGGTTCTCCACTAGCTTAACTCGCTTAATCCAACTGTCAATTAATTCCTATAGTAGGGAAGTTTTGTAGTTTTTTTATAAATCCCATCAATGGATACATGGTATCTTCATCCCTATGGTATTATTATAATTTTTCTTCCTCAAGGTCCTTTTAAATAAATGTATAAACATTGCTTGGTTTATTTCTATTTGATTGGACTCCCTTTTCTTCAATTGGATATGCAGGTGACCTAATAATTCCCTTGATACTTAGCTAAACCCTTGACCTATTAAATCTTCTTAAGGGCATATACTACACCACTCTTTGGATTACCTTGATACTATGATACTGTCATCCTATACAAGAGTTAATTTTGTAATAGCTCCTCCCCATGTGTACTGGGACTAAGAGGACCATCATGACTTATCTTTAGATACATTAAGATTAGATATTATAACCTTGTAAGGAATAATCTTTAATAGTATCTTCCCCAAGAAACTAATTATATTCTTTAGTTTATCATATAAATAGTGATAAGATTTAAATTCAAAAAGAACTTTTCATCATTATAATAATTGGATATAATAATAGATGGATATAAGTGCTATTTCTAGTTGTGGTTCATCTAATTAAATTCAGAAGCTTTATATTAAGTTGGTAAGTTAGTAAGCATGCAATCTAAAATTGATTATTTTAACTTAACGAGATTTATGTCGAGAGTATCCAAAGTCATCTCCACAATATTGTAGTGATAGTCTTGATTGTCACTAATCATTGAAGGACTTCAACCAAGCGATTAATAATGATCACCACCAATTCCTTCCATCTGCAATGGTTTATGCATTTATCTATTTATTGCTAGGAGAAACTATTTTTTTCTATTGTCATTTAATTTTTAGGCGATGTTGATGTTTGAATGATTGCGTAATTTGATTCTCTTGTGCCATTTAAAAATGTTGATGCTTGATTGATTGTGTAATTAGATGAATCACGCGCCTTGAAATTAATGTGATGTATGATGTGTTATGTAATTAGCTTACTTTTGCACCATGAAAATAAAATTGATGATTACCCTTGTGCCATGAAAATAAAATTGATGATTACTCTTGCGCCATGAAATTAATGTGATGTATGATTGGTTTTGTGATTAGATTACTTGAGCCATGAAGATAAAATTGATGATTACTTTTGTGCCGTGAAAATAAAGTTGATGATTACACTTGCGCCATTATTTATGTTGATGTATGATTGTTTAGAAATTAGTTTACTCTTACAACATTAAATAAATTTGATGTATGATGGTTTTAGTAGTTAGATTTCTCTTGCGCCATGTGATAATGTTGATGTATGACTGATAATATAGGTTGGAGTATGATTTGTGATTGATTAAGGGATTTAGACACCTCCTTTTTCCTTAGAAAAGTCGCCAGCCCTGAGAACTTAAGTGGTCAAAACTAATCAGATGAATCCTGGGCTTGAGCGTTGCTTATGTGTCCTAGAGGTCCTAACCATGCAGGATTGGTTGGGTGGGTAGTTTTAGTATTCAGTGACATGGTTGATCATAATTAGTATTTGCTTCAGTCGATCGTGATGTGTTGAAGTTGCATCTCTATTTGTGTTTATGTCTTGATCATGTGTCGCTAATGATTATATTAATGCATTGATTTGGGTCGTTAATAATTATGATAATATGAGATTGTAATGCAATTAATTATGTGGTGATGGTTTTAAATTCCTAACCTATTGTACTTCAATTTGTTGTCGTAACGACGAGGAAATTACATATGGTATCAAAGCGGGTTGAACCCCGCGACTTGGGATCATTACACCTTCCACTGTATTAAACACTTGATTAATACCTGATCACTAATTAAAATTTAAATGTGTCCATGCAGGTAATCATGGTTAGAGGACGTCATGGAGGTAGAAGATGTGGTTTTAGGGGAGGAGGTGTGATGCCTCCAGTAGCATCCATGCTAGAGGGGTCTAACACGCAAGGAGAAGAACAAGTCATTAGGCATGAGTAGATTGTTGTGGGGGATGGGGTTGGTTTGATGAGGTCCTTCCAGAGGATGTCAGAGGCCTTGATTAAGTGACTAGATAGAGATGATACCAGGGTGCCTGTACCCAATGAGGGTTCACAACACACTCTAGCTGGCAGTGGTAGCATTCATAGAGAACTCGAGAAGGTTAAGTTTCCTAGGTTCATGGGTTCCATGGACAACTCAGCCACCGAGTCATGGTTGGAGAAAATGGAAATGTGCTTTTCACTTCATGACTACACCTCCAACATGAAATTTTTCATGGCGGTCTTTCAACTAAAGGGGAGTTCTCTTCTATGGTGGAAGATGCTTTTGCCTCAACTAAACATGATTGTCGAGATGTGTCATGGGAACTGTTCAAGGAGCGATTATGGGAGAGGTATTTATCATAGGAATTCATCGAGCACCAGCTCAATGAGTTCAATGTCTTACAACAGGGTGGTCATACGGTGCCGAAGTATGAGGCCCGATTCATGGAGCTACTTAGGTATGCTCCACACCTGAACACAAAGAAGCTAAAGGTCAACAAGTTTGTGTTCGGCCTTAACTTCAACATTCATGTGAAGGTGAGGATCCTAATACCACATATGTTGCATGATGCATTCCAGAAGGACCTCATAGCTAAGGAAGAGTTGACTAGTGAGGGTCGGGGCAGAACTCTTGCAAGACCGATTGGATAGACGATGTCGGGTGCATAGTAGCATCATAAACCATCTAGACAAACATCGAGATATAGACATATGTTGAGAGGATCCACGTTCATGACCCCACGATGTCCGAATCCTCAGTAGAGGAATCCCTACATAGGACCACAACATAATCATCAACTTCATCCACAACAACAACATTTTAGTCCTGTTCATCATAACAAACCAGGATTTCAGGATGGTAAGCCAACAACCTCTACTTCAGGGACTAGGAGGACTGGACCGAAGACCAGATGTTGGACATGTGGAGAGACACATTACCAGTGACACTGATCGTTTGAAAGAGCCAGAGAGACCATATCAAAAGGACATACTACAATTGGAGATTTGGGAAGGCCAACATGATTCATGCAACGATGAATAACCGCTAGGCCGAGCACTAGTCCACTGTGCTCGATATGTCAGGTATCGTCGCCGACCAAAATTTTAGTATTTTGATAGATCCTAGTGCCACATAGAGATTTATTTATAGTGCAATGCTAAAAATAATTAAGGTAAAGGAAGTCGAGCAGGATGAGTTTAGGTACATAGAAATGGCTTCGGGTGCCAAACAGAAGGTTGGAGGAAGAGTTATGGGCTCTCGCATTAACTTGGGAGATTTTGTAATGAAGTTCGACCTATATGTAATGATCTTAGGATCATATGACATCATGATCGGTATGGAATGGTTGGAATCACATGATGTGATACTCAACTGTAAGACGGAACGGTTGAGTTTGACCGATGATGAGGGACAAAGAAGAGTGATTGTAGGAAGAAACCAAGGAGTGTCCTTGAATTTTGTTTCTTCCCTACAACTACATAATTACATGCACAAAGTATGCAATCTATATGCAATATTAGCACTAAACGAAAAGGGCGAGGTAGAAGGATTAGAAAACCTTCCAGTAGTACAAGAGTTTACAGACGTGTTTCCTGAAGAGTTACAAGGTTTCTCTCCCGAAAGAGAGTTGGAGTTTACCATCGAATTGAAACTTGGAAATAAACCGATAGCAAGAACACCTTATCGGATGTCGACAACTAAGTTACAGAAGTTGAAAATGAAACTGAAGGAGTTTTATGGACCTAGGACTTATACGTCCAAGTGTGTCACCTTGGGGTGTGCTTGTTATTTTCATAAGAAAGAAGGATGGGTCATGGAGACTCTGTATTGACTACCGTCAATTGAATAAGGCAATGATCAAGAACCGATATATGTTTCCAAGAATAGATGATTTGTTTGATCAAATAAAAGGCATGATGATGTTTTCAAAGATCAACTTGAGATTAGGTTATCACCAGTTACAAATTAAAGAGGAAGACATTCCTAAGATCACTTTCAAGACAAGGTTCATACACTACGAGTTTACCTTTTTACCGTTTGGACTGACAAACACCCCGGGGGTATTCATGAGCTTGATGAATGGGGTGTTCTACAAATACTTGGAAAATTTTGTTCATGTATTCATTGATGATATATTGATATATTCTAGGAAAAATAAAGAACACGATGGACATTTGCGCTTGGTCCTACAGTGTTTACGAGAAAAACATTTATACGAGAAACTCTCAAAATGAACCTTTTATCAATCAATGATTCATTACTTAGGGCATATTATATCCGGTGAAGACATCACCATGGATCCAACGAAATTAGAGGCTATTATTGAATGGTCTGTGTCGACAAACGTACCAAAAGTATGCAAATTTATGGGTTTAGCAAGATATTACCGATGGTTCGTCGAAGGTTTTTCGAAGATAGCAAATCCAATCATGGAATTGTGGAAGAAAAACAAGAAGTTTGTATGGAACGATAAATGCATGGAAGCATTTCAAGAGATTATGGAGTTGTTGACAACAACGCCGATAATAAAGGTCCCCGTCATGGAAAAGGAATTCTTGGTATGCATATACACATCCAAGGAAGGTTTAGGCAGAGTATTGATGCAAGACAATCGAGTGATTGCCTACATCTCAAGGAAATTAAGAAAGCATGAGGAGAACTATGCAACACATGATTTGGAGTTATTGGCCATTGTGTATGCCTTGAGAGTGTGGAGACATTATCTGATTGGATGGAAATTTGAACTAAAAACAAATCACCGTGGATTGCAAAACATATTTACGCAGTGCGACTTGAACACGTGACAAAGGCGTTGGTAAGAATTTCTTAGCGAATACAATTTTGAGATTTCTTACATAAAAGGAACAGTGAAAAGAGTGGCAGATGCGTTGATTCAGAGACCATGCATATTCTTGGTGATACCTCTTCAGACAAATCTTCGAGAAAATATTCTAACTACATAGTTCGATGATGACTGGTATAAAGAGGTTAAGGAAAATATCGGACAAGACACCCTGATGGTACCAAAGTTTGAAAGATATACATTTGAAAATGAAGGATTGATGAGGTATAATAACCGTATTTACATTCCTCTTAATGACAGATTGAGAAATTGGATCTTAAGTGAAGCTCATAAAGCAGTATACATGGCTCATCGAGGAGTCACGAAGATGAGGGAAGACCTTAAGCCGTTATTCTTCTGGAAAGGAATGAAGGTGGACATAGTTAGCTACGTGGCAAGATGTATAGAATGTTAGCGAGTGAAATATGAACATATAAATCCGACAGGATTACTACAAACACACGTCATTCCAGAATCGAAGTGGGAGGTCATTTCGATGGACTTTATTGTTGGAGTTCTGCTAATGGAAAGGAGGCACGACTCGATTTTCGTGGTAGTTGACACTCTGACGAAGAGTGCACATTTTATTCCTGTGCATACAACGTATCAGACGCTAGACATAGCTAGAGTTTTTATCAGCGATATTGTGAGGTTACATGGCGTCCCAAAAAGGATCATATTTGATAGAGGATTGATGTTTACAGGACATTTTTGAACCAATTTCCAATAGGCTTTGGGAAGGCAACTGAACTTTAGTACCACGTATCACCCTGAGATAGACGGGCAGACAGAAAGAACGAACCAAATTTTGGAAGATATTTTGTGTATGTATGTAATGGACCAACAAAAACATTGGTAAGAGTTATTTCAACTGGTATAGTTTGCGTACAACAATAACTATGAAAGTACCATTAATATGGCACCGTTTGAGTTTCTTTACGGGCGACCGTGTCAGACACCATTGAACTGGGATAGAATTGAGGATAGGGTCATGGTAGGAACAGAAGTGATCCAAGAAATGGAAGAACAAATGAAAATTATAAGACAAAGGATTAAAAAGGCACAAGATCGACAGAAAAGTCATGCTGATGCACATCGTGCTAACTGCCATTATGAAGTTAGCAATCGAGTTTTCCTACGGGTGAAACCACACAAGATTTTGATAAAGTTTGGGAAGGGAGATAAACTCTCTCCTAGGTTTGTGGGACCTTTTGATGTTGCGGAAAATAAAGGACATGCGGCCTATCAACTAGCCTTACCTAATTCTTTAAGGCATATGCACAATGTTTTTCATGTATCTGCTTGAGACATTGTGTTAGTGATCCTTGTTGGAATAGGGGTAGACCTAGGGTTCAACGCTTCAACAACACACCAAAAAAACTCTAACTACCGGCCCTTTCGGCAACACCTACGAAGCAGATGAAGTCTCACCCGAAGTAGAGGCAGGGGGGGTTGCAGGACTCAGGTGTCTACAACCAAGCTGGGACACAGATCTGTGATTATAACATTTAACATAGCACTTAGCCAATAACATGCATTAGTTCTTAAACCTTATTCACATCACAAGTTAAACCATTATTACAGATTTGTGCAGTAACAATCAAGATTAATAACATCCAACCATTTAGCACATAACATCAGCTCAGATCTAGCATTCATCATACATAAGCACTAAGCATCCATAGATATATATATCATACATCAAGATCAGTGTAATAAATAGATAAATACATAAACAACATGAACAAAATTTCACAAAGAACATCAACACAGGATATACGGGGTTCACCCTAGTGTGGGGCTACATCCACCAAATATTCTTCTTCTTTATTAGTCTTAAAGCTTTCTACATTCTTCTTCTCCTGTGCAAAAATCCACAGAGTCTAACTGCACACTGGACAGGTGATCTGCGCACAATGCACTAGATCCAGCTTCCCCAAACATAGGTCAAGGTATAGAGCCAACTCCTTGATAACACAAAGCCTTACATTCCTTGCACTAACCAATTACAAGTCTTTGCACATACATAACACATCATATTCTTGCACAAAGCCAACTTAGACAGACCGACTTCGCTCTAAATCCTATCTAATTATTTATACATTTACAATGAGGCCTAAACATGGGAAAACCCATGGGATGACATCCCATACCTGTTACATAAACCCTAAAATCTTAAAAAGCCTGCAAACCAAGTGAGATCCCACAATCTCAGCTTCGCCTGGGTGCTCCATCTTTTACCAGCCTATCAAAGTCCCAAAAATGGTCAAACATGACCAATGTTTCCTCAAAACTTGGTCAAGGGCCAACAGGCCCATAACACTCACCCGTGACTCATCCCAAGTCACTCAGGTTTGGGTAATACTTCTTCGAAGGCCTCGAGCTTAGCTCAAGATGCCTCAACTTTCTACTTCACCAGAGCCTCCTGCTCAACGAACTCTTGAATTACTTGCTCGGTGATAGGCCCTTCCAGGCATTGTTCCACTATTGTAACTACTTGTTCCAGCTGTGAGCCTTGTCCTTCGATCTCTTCAAAAAGAATGCAGGCTTCGTCCTGCACCGGCTAGAGTCTCTGTGTAACCTCCCTAACTCTGCTCTAGATGGCGGTGACCTGCTACTGAACTTCACGCTATTCCTATGATCTTTTTATCTTCTTGACTTCAGTAAGTAGTTTCATCTGTGCTTGTATAGTGGAGGCCTGCTACCTCGCCTCCTGGAGATGTGCTTCCAATTTCCTCAGCTCTGGATCTTTTGCAAGGTGCTCATAGGTATGCGCACTTTGATCACTTAATTGTTTACATTATGATGCCAATTCCATGATTCTTTCTACTATGTTACTAGAAGCTTCTTCCCTCTGATCGTGCACTTCTTGTGGAGTGCTTGATATTGCTTGTATTTCTAGTTCCATTACCCTTGCTTGAAGCTGCTAAATGGCTTCGACAAGCTTCCCCACTTGCATCTCAGTGGAATCTGGTTCCTCCTGTTCCAAGCCCTACACAAAGTGAAGTTCTCTAGTCACTGCCTCTTTGACCACAGTCTTCTCTGCAAGTAATTGGTCTTTTTGTTTATGCATCTTCTCTTTGTTCTCCTTGAAGATTGCCCTAATTTCATCTTTCTCTTGCTGTGCAACTCGAAGTTTCTCTAAGGCCTCTTCCTTTTCTTGCTTCATGGATTCTGTGGCCTACTCATTTTCTTCTTGGACTTGATGAAGTTGAGCCTCAGTTGCATCTGCTAGCTGTCGTAATTGGGTGGGCTCATCCCCCAATTCTACATTTTCTACTAAAGAAGGCGCAGTAGGTACTACGTAGCTTGAATAGATGGCTTGTTGTATGTCTCTGAGCTCCTTCTCTATTCTGTCATACATCGACTAATGCTTTGCTCCATGTCTCTGCAAAATATCCTTTGAAGCATCTTTTATGGTTGTGATGATGAAATCAACATCATCCACTATGAGCACATTATTCGACTGAGACTTGTTGGCTCGGATCTTCTTTTTGGCTGAGGTTTTCTACGGAGAAACCTTCCTTTTCTTTTGTTGGATTACTGAGAGGGGGGGTGAATCAATAATAGCGTAATTATAATCCTTTTTCTTCAAATTTTATATCAATGTAGAATTATTATCCAATAATGAGCAGTAAGAAATAAACAATCACACACATACACAATACACCAGTGTTTTACGTGGAAACCCAAATCGGGAGAAAACCATGGAATGTTTTTTATTATATGTCTTGAAGAATTACATTCATTGGAAGCACCAAATTCCTTTGTTTTCTAGCTGCAACTGGAAGGAGTCTCCAACCCCCTAGTTTCTCAGGCTACAACCTGAGGGAAGCTCCAGCGCCCCAATTCTCTAGCTACAACCAGAAGGAGGCTACAACCCCCAATGTTCTTCGGCTACAACCGGAAGGTGGCTACAACCACCTATCCTTGCCCTGTCCTGCCACTCTGAAGTAGAAGTAGAATGATGGAACCACTATCACACTATCACTATGAGATATACTGCTGTAAACCTGTACCAATAAATCTGAACCATGCATCAACCATGCATCAACCTGTACCTCAACCTATAATCAACTTGTACCATAAACAAGTGAATCAACCATGCACCAACCTGTAATCAACCTGTACCATAAACAAGTGCATCCAACCATGTACCAAGTATGTACCAATTATGTGTCAACTACTCATCAACTATGACTCATCAATATGTACCAACATCATCAACTATACACCTCATGTATGTGCACCAACTCATCAACTACTTGTCTCAACCATGTACTCAACATGTACCACAACCAAAATCCCTCATCAATTTCATCATCCAAATATGATTTGTAGCCTTGTAATAGACCCGCTGTATATGATCACATTCTTGCAAACCTTCCTTGACTTTAAAAACAAGAGACTAGCATTTTCATCAAACTTTTATTTAGTGTCACATGCCTAGTTTTGGATTAGTCAATAACCCTAACTTGAAGTAATCATAACTTTGAACCTGTAATGTATAAAGATATGAAACTAATACACAATTTTCTTTAGTGTGTTTTATGAAATTCCTCCAAGTGTCACTACTTGTAACCTCTTAGAAAAGGATTTATAGCAAAAATGACATACCTTGCTGAATTCTGGCTTATTCTAGAAAGCGACTTTGTAGAGAGTGCCCCGCAAAAAATATTTTCTTAATTGATATGAAAATATTACAAAATATACTATAGCATGTACCCTAACCAACACATTTGGTCTCACTGAATTTGGATCTGTTATGAAGAAGTTATGACGTTTTTACCCGAAACACCTGATTTTGACTAGTTTCAGGATTGGCCACAAACCCTATTTTCCATGGAGTGTAACTCCCAAAATACAACGACCCACAAGATAAATTGTTTACCACAGATAATTGGATATTTTTTCTCACTTGCATAGAAATTTCATGGTCTGAATCATTATAGAAAAAAAATATAGTGAAAATGGTGAGATTACTTGTAAATAACATACCTTAGAAAGCACCATCAAAAGAATTTATCCTTCCTTGCATTTCGACCTTCTTTTCTTCACCTTCACTCAGAATTCCAGTTTAGATATCCTTGGTTACCTCTGAAACATATAGATATTCAATATTCTCAAGTGTGACTCAAATGAAAGAGCCTTGCCTCTTATTTATACTCTCCAAGTAGCTTCCTTAAAAACATCTTCTAGGTCACTTGGCCCACTTTCCTTATTTTAGGGTTGGGTCCACTTATAATTTCTCCATTAAATTTATTATTGAAATAATTTATTTTGTATTCACTTTGAATTATAATACACACATCACTTCACTTTATTATTTACCTTTTAAAATCTCTTAAACCACTTTGACTACTTTGACCTTTTGGGGCTTCTAGATGACATATGAGGGTCCTCCAACTTCGTAAGGCCATAACTCTCAAACTGTGAGGAGTTATGTGACGTTCTACATACCACCAGAAATGGAATGACATGTAATATCCATATAGAATAGTATTATTTGAAAATATATCATAACTCATACCGTTACCCATCAAACAAACTTGGGTCCATTACCCAAACCTGGGGTCTCCAACTTCTCATGGCCATAACTCTCTAATCGTGAGGAATTATGTGACGTTCCACATACCACCGAAAATGACATGAAAAGCTCTATCCATCTAGGATATTTTACCTGACAAATTCACTTTCCTTCATCTCATTATTCCACAATTAAGCATGGGTTCTCTTACTCCACAAAGCGTCTTCCCGTGAGGGCTTTCACCATAAGGGGACCACTTTGGAGTTCATCCATATTTAATTTTTATCAACCATGGAAAAACAATAATGATTCATATTTACATCAAACAATATTGGGTCCATTACCCAAACCTTTGTGCTACGGGGCTTTCTTCAAGGGTTGACATCAATAAAAACCAACCTTAATCAACAATCTCCTCCTTTGGCATTGATGGAAACACTCTAATTGAATACCGAAATCATATCACTCATGCTCCCCCTGGAACCATGCCTTTGTCCTCTACATCTAATAAATCTCTCCCCCTTTGTCATCAATGGAAAAGGTATCTTTCCATCCGGGGCTGCTCCCCCTGACAGACTATCCTCTTATGGTGCTTCCTCGTGTACATATAAGACATATAAGATAAGCATTCAAAAAGCATTCATTTTTAGAGTAGAAATAAATCCAAGTCTTTGGCGAAGATATTCAAAGGCTTCCCGTGGAAGTCATTTTGTAAAGATGTCTGGCACTTGTTCTTTTGTGCTCACATACTCAACTATGATGTTCTATTCTGCAACTTGTTCCCGTAGAAAGTGATACTTGATTGGAATGTGCTTCATCTTGGAGTGCATCACCGAGTTTTTTGAGATATTGATGACACTTGTATTATCACAATAGATTGGAATGGGCTCGTCATACTCAACCTGTATATGTGTCAAAGTTTGTTTCATCCAAAGAACCTGTGTACAACATGTTGCTTCTGCAATATACTTTGCCTCGGCTGTAGATAGAGATACCGATGATTGTTTATTTCTTAGCCATGACACCAAACAATCACCTAAGTAGAACTCTGCTCCATTTGTGCTTCGTCAGTCATCAATACAACCTGCTCAATTTGCATCTGTGTAGGCAACAAGTGATAGATCTTTTCCTTTTGGATACCATAATTCAAAATCTTATGTTCCTTTGAGATATTTGAAGATCCTCTTTACTACTAATACATGTGATTCCTTTGGTGTTGCTTGAAATCATGCCACCTGTCCAACTGCTTGCATTACATCTGGTCTGGATGTTGTCACATATAGTAGGCTACCAATCATTGCCTATATTGCCTCTGATCTGTAGACTTTGAATCATCATCTTTGCTCAACTTACAACTGGTTTGCATGGGAGTGATTACTGGTTTGCAATCTTCCATTCCGAACCTCTTTAGCATTTCTCTGATATACTTGGTTTGAGAAATAAAAATTCCTTGGTTGCTTTGACATATCTGAAGTCCCAGAAAGAAGGATAGTTCTCCAAGTAACGACATTTCAAATTCATTATGCATGTCTTTTGCAAATTTTTGGCTTTACCTGTCATCATCACTACCAAAAATAATATCATCAACATAAAATTCAATTAATAAAATATTACCTTGACTTACCTTGATGTAGAGGTTGTTGTCTGCACTTCATTTTCTAAACCCTGCTTGCTGCAGATACTTATCCAGTCTAGAGTACCATGCTCTAGGAGCCTGTTTAGACCATACAAGGCCTTCTTTAATTTACACACATAGTCTGTGTTCTCTAACAACTGAAATCCTTCTAGTTGTTCAATGTAGACTTCTTATTCAAGTTTCCCATTCAGAAAAGCTGTTTTTACGTCCATCTGATACACTTTAACATTTTTGGAGCATGCATAAGATAAAAACAAATGGATTTCTTCCATTCTAGCAACTGGGGCAAATGTCTCTTCAAAGTCGATTCCTTCAATCTATGCATATCCTTTACATACCAATCTAGCTTTGTTCCTTGTAACATGTCCATCTTCATTCAATTTATTCCTGAAAAACCCATTTTGTGCCGATCACATTCTTATTCTTTGGTCTTGGAACCAATTCCCAAGTGTCATTTTTCTCTATTTGATTCAATTCTTCATCCATGGCCTTATTCCAAAATTCATCCTTGCTGGCTTATTCAAAACAGTTTGGTTCAATTGTAGATAAGAGTGCTAGGTGTGTTTGTTCTGGTGAATGGATTTTTCTTCTAGTCTCAACTCCTGCATCTTTGTTTCCAATAATATGATCTGAAGGATGATTCTTTTGTACTCGTTTTCTAGGTGTCTTTGGAGATACTTGTTGAACTTGCTCTTCTACTTCTGTCGGATTCTCTTCATCTTCATCTTCCTCTTCTTCAGAAAGTTGTTCCATTGATTTGTTTTCTTCTTTCTTTGATTCTAGTCTACATGTTTCATCAATTGTTACGTTGATGCTTTCCACAACTTTGTTTAATCTTATATTGTAACACTTGTATGCTTTCCTTGTACTTGAGTAACCGATAGGTATTCCTTTGTCTACATGAGAGTCAAACTTTCCCATTCTGCCATCTTCTCTTTTGATGTAGCATTTGCTTCCAAAAACTCTGAAGTGCTTCACATTTGTTGGTCTTCCTTTCCATAGCTCGTAGGGAGTTTTATCAGTGTTGTTTCTGAGCATTACTATATTTTGAATGTGAACTGCTGTATGCACTGCTTGTGTCCAAAAAATATCTATCAACTTTGAATCCATTATCATTGTTCGAGCCATTTCTTGTACTGTCCTGTTCTTTCTTTCAACAACTCCATTTTGTTGAGGTGTCATAGTGACAGAGAATTGCCTTTTTATTCCATGATTGCTGCAGTAGTCCATAAATTCCTTTGAGGTGAATTCTCCTCCATTATCCGATCTTAAGCATTTGATTCTTGAATCCATCTCATTTTCAACCATTTCCTTGTAGATCTTGAAATTTTCAAAAGCTTTTGATTTGTTCTTGAGAAAGCAAACTGCAGTCATTCTTGTATAATCATCAACTAATAACATAAAGTATCACTCACCTTTTAAACCTTTTGTTGTATTTGGTCCAACTAGATCAATATGCACAATTTCTAGTGGTTTTGTTGTTGAATATTCCTTTGATTTGAACCTAGTCTTTGTTTGCTTTCCTTGTTGGCAATGCTTGCACAAAGTGTTGGTTGGTTTTGTGATCTGGGGCATTTCTCTGATTGCTTCTCTTTTGCTGACTTTGACAAGGTTATCAAAATTCATGTGACCCATTCTTCTGTGCCATATCCAACTTTCTTCTTCCTTTCCTAGACAACACTTTTCATTTCCAATTTCGCTTAACACATATATGTTGCTTGAAGTTCTTGTAATTGCAGTGACCAATTTCCATGAACCTTCTTTTCTTATCTCACACTTTTGTGAATCGAAAGTAACTTTATGACCTTGGTCACACATTTGACTCACACTTAAAAGATTATGTTTCATATCTTCTACTAGTAGAACATTTTCCGCCTTTTCATTCTTGTTCCCAATTCAGACTGTTCCTTTTCCAATGATTTTGGATGAATCATCATTTCCAAAGGAGACTGATCCATCTCTTTCCTTTCGTAATGTAAGAAACTTGTCCCTATCACTTTTCATGTGTTTTAAACATCCACTATCAACATACCAACCACGTTTCTTTTGTTTAGCTTGTAGAGCAACTGTGCATTCTTCATTGCTATACTAATCTTGCTTTCTTATCCATGTCATTTTTTGAGGTTCTTGTTTGTGACTCTGTTGAGGTTCTTTAGGAGGGACTATCATTTTGCAATTTTTGGCCATGTGTCCAAAATTGTTACATTTGTAACATTCCACTTCAGTGCTCAATGATTCAAACCTGTTGTAAATTCTTTTCTGTGTTTCACTAGGTCTTCTTGAATAACCCCTTTGTGTATGGCTCTCAATGTAGTTATTGTTCCTGTTGTTAGCTCTGTAATTTACAACTTTATGTCCAAAATTATTACATGCATAACATAAACCAAAAAATATAGTTTGATACCTGGTAGTTGAAGATCTTATGAAAAGAGGTGCTCTTATGAATCCTTCTTTTTCTTGAGGCTTGTCTATCTGTTGTTGATTCTGAAATCTGAATCTTCTCGGTGGAGGAGTGTCCCTGTAATCTTCCTTGTATATCTTTTTATCCCCTTTGATTGTTTCTGCATAAATTTTTGGATTTGTTTCTTGCTCTGTTGTTTTGGAGCTTGATCCCTTTTCTGTTTGATTGTATCCAAGTCCAGACTTGTCAAGATAATATTTTTGAATGTTGATAATGTCATCTAGAACTTTTGAGCTATTCTGCATATTTTTCTTTTAAATATCCTTTCTTAATGTGACAATCTCTGCTTCTAGGTTTTCAATGATCCTGTCCTTTCCTTCTTGCTGTTCTTTGAGTGGTTCTTCAATTATTTTATCTTCTTCTATTTGAGCCTTCAATTTTGTGATCATTTGTTCTACTTCTTGAGTGTCTTTTTTCTTATCTAGTTCTGCTTGTAGTTTCTTGTTTTTCTTGTTTTCTCTTTTGACAACTTCTATGACACTCATTAATTCTTCTTGGAAGTCAACTTCTGCCTCTTCAATTTATTCTTCATATTCTTCTTCGAAGTCTTGTTTATCAGAGTCTTCTACTGCCATGAATAGAACTCTCCCCGTTTCACTGTCACTGACTTCATCTTCATCTGATGATGAGATGTCTTCTTTGGTGCAAAAGTTTTTCTTGAAAACTTTCTTTGTAGTTCTTTTACCTTTAGATGTTTGTCTGCCTTTTGAGTAACCTTCATCATTTCTCTTTTTCTTATGAGGACATTTCTTAGCAAAATGACCAATACCATCACAATTAAAACAAATTAAAGGAAGCTTACCTCTGTACTTACTGTTGGTTCCCTTGTTCAGTCTTTTGACGAATTTGGCCACTTCTTCATCATCTTCCGAGACGTCGCTGCTGCTGCTATATTCTTCTCGTTCCTTTTTCTTTTTCTTTGATCTTTTGGATGCTTTGAAGGCTGCTTCTTTTACATCTAGATTTTCTTGTTCAGTTCTCATCTTATATGCTGTGAATATTCCATGTAGTTCGTCCATGCTTATTGATTTTAGATCTGATCTTTCTTTTAGTGCTGATATATTAGGGTTGAATCTCATAGGAAGAGATCTTAGTACCTTTTGAACAATTACCAATTCTTCGATTTCTTCTCCCAATCCTATGATTGCATTCACTATTTCATCGACTCGTAAGAAGTAGGCTGCGATATCTTCATCTTCCTTCATTTTTAGTTGTTCGAACTGACCTCTGTAAGTTTGAAGCTTTGCTGCTTTGACTTTTGAATCTCCTTTATAAATATTTCGAAGCTTGTCGCAAATATCTTTAGCAAATTTACAATGTGCAACTTTGGTGAATACCGTATCACTGAGACCATTCAAAAGGGCCTTTATGGCTTTGGAATTATTCTCACCGAGTTTCACTGCTTTGTCATTTGTTGGTGGAACTACTGGTGCTGTGTATCTATCTACAATTGATTTCCGAACTTGAAATCCCTGTGCCTGTATATATGTCTTCATCCTTATGCTCCAAAAAGCATACTTCTGTCTATCAAACTGTGGTATTCCATTTTTATACAAGTTGGTACTCTCCATGATCTACCTTTCATTGGTTAAACTGATTTCTGAAGGAACCTGCTCTAATACCAATTGTTGGATTACTGAGAGGGGGGTGAATCAGTAATAGTGTAATTATAATCCTTTTTCTTCAAATGTTATATAAATGTAGAATTATTATCCAATAATGAGCAGTAAGAAATAAACAATCACACACATACACAGTACACCAGTGTTTTATGTGGAAACCCAAATCGGGAGAAAACCACAGAATGTTTTTTCTTATATGTCTTGAAGAATTACATTCATTGGAAGCACCAACTTCCTTTGTTTTCTAGCTGCAACTGGAAGGAGGCTCCAACCCCCTAGTTTCTCAGGCTACAACATGAGGGAAGATCCAACTCCCTAATTCTCTGTCTACAACCAGAAGGAGGCTACAACCCCCAATGTTCTTCGGCTACAACTGAAAGGTGGCTACAACCATCTGTCCTTGCACCGTCCTGCCACCCTAAAGTAGAAGTAGAATGATGGAACCACTGTCACACTATCACTGTGAGATATACCGCTATAAACCTATACCAATAAATCTGAACCATGCATCAACCATGCATCAACCTGTACCTCAACCTGTAATCAACCTGTACAATAAACACGTGCATCAACTATGCACCAACTTGTAATCAACCTGTACCATAAACAAGTGCATCCAACCATGTACCAAGTATGTACCAATCATGTGTCAACTACTCATCAAATATGACTTATCAATATGTACCAACATCATCAACTATAAACCTCATGTATGTGCGCCAACTCATCAACCACTTGTCTCAACGATGTACTCAACATGTACCACAACCAAAAGCCCTCATCAATTTCGTCATCCAAATCTGATTTGTATCTCTATAATAGACCTAGTGTATATCATCACATTCCTTCAAACCTTCCTTGACTTTAAAAACAAGAGACTAACATTTTCATCAAACTTTTATTTAGTCTCACATGCCTAGTTTTGGATTAGTCAACAACCCTAACTTGAAGTAATCATAACTTTGAACCTGTAATGTATAAATATCTGAAACTGATACACAATGTTCTTTAGTGTGTTTTATGTAGTTCCTCCAAGTGTCACTACTTGGAACTTCTCAGAAAAGGAGTTATAGCAAAAATGGCACACCTTGCTGAATTCTGGCTTATTCTAGAGAGAGACCTTGTAGAGCGTGCCTCGCACAAAATTTTTGATGAATTGATCTGAAACTATTACACAGTATACTATAGACTGTACCCTAATCAACACATTTGGTCTCATTGAATTGGGATCTGTTATGAAGAAGCTATGATGTTTTTACCCGAAACACCTGATTTTGACTAGTTTCAGGACTGGCCACAAACCCTATTTTCCACGGAGTGTAAATCCCAAAATACAATGACCTACAAGCTAAATGTTTTACCACAAATTATTGGATATGTTTTCTCACTTTCATAGAAATTTCACGGTCTGAATCATTATAGAAAAAAAGTTATAGAGAAAATGGTGAGATGTCCTGTAAATAACATACCTTAGAAAGCACCATCAAAATAATTTATCCTTCCTTGCATTTCGGCCTTCTTTTCTTCACCTTCACTCAGAATTCCAGTTTCGATATCCTTGGTTACCTCAGACACATATATATATTCAATGTGCTCAAGTGTGATTCAAATGAGAGAGCCTTGCCTCTTATTTATACTCTCCAAGTAGCTTCCTTAAAAACATCTTCTAGGTCACTTGGCCCACTTTCCTTATTTTAGGGTTGGGTCCACTTATAATTTCTCCATTAAATTTATTATTGAAATAATTTATTTTGTATTCACTTTGA